>CALYDG010000093.1:0-67435 GCA_944474755.1 Limnoperna fortunei | reverse complement strand
TGTACTATGGATGTATAAGACATTACGCTTTCGCAGTTGACCCTGTCACACCGAACACTTGTTCTTTACGGAGTTATCTACCCTGTTACAGAAAAGATTGTGTGCAGATAAACTATGAAACCGTAAAAGATTTCGCAATAAAAGTTGTTGCAAAATGGTCAGCTATGGATTGCGACAATTTGTTACATATCGCGCAAAGTATTTTGACGACTCCTTGTAGGAGTTATTTCCCCTTATTTATTGGAAGTAAAATTTGTACCATTGTAACTCATGAACCAGAGGTGATATAGACTAGATATTTCACAGTTGGCCATCATTGACCTTGACCTTGAAAAAGGTCACAAGGTCAAAGGTCAAGGTCATGTTCTAATTTTTGACCCTTGGTTGTGTGCAGATCTTCTCCTTTACTATAATAGATAGAGAACTGAAACCTTTACCAAAATGTGTATCATATTAAGATCTTGAATCGTCACTTTTTTTATTTGACATTTTATAAGAGTTGTCTCCCCTTAGACCAATAATATGCATTGTGAGTTACATTAGATCACTATATCTCAGTAACTATAACAGATATATACATGAAACCTTATATCATTGGTCATCATTGACCTTGACCTTGAAAATGGACACAAGGTCAAAGGTCAAGGTCACGTTTGAAATTTTGACATTGTCTCGCCATCGCTATTCCCTTGAAACGGTAAAAGATAGGCAATAACTTGTAATAGGTAAAATGTCAACTTTCACCTTGACCTTGCCCAAGGTCACAAGGTCAAAGGTCAAGGTCACCTGGGTTTCAGTACAGCGACATGTGAATTTTTGTACCTTTGGATTCGCTTTGTTTTTTTAGCTTGCTACATGTCGCAATAAAATTTGGTGCCAGGCATGGGCAAAAACATGGGGAATTTGAGGGTATTCCGCCAGCTTGCAAAAAATAAAAAGGGGGGGGGGGTGTTTCTAAGGGACCCCATAAGAATGTAGTGTGTAGATTTCATCCTAGACCACAGAGAATGGTGAAACAAAATGGACGCCAAATAGTTCGGGGATCGATGTCCTTGACTTGTCGCTACAGTAGAAATCATTCTGACGAACGATACAAAAATTTCCAGGTCATGAAAGTTGAAGATAGGTTTTTCATGCAAAAATGGCGATTTTCAGAAAAACCATAAATCCTAGCCTTTTGAAAATGCCGCCAATCGATTTAGAATGTCGATTTTACCCCAACCAAGTATCTCGGATGTGCATAAATGTCAACAAAATCGAAAATCGGCAGAAAAAATCAAATGTCAAGGCCCCATCGGTACCCCCTAAATTTCAGCGGTTGAATGTTTGTGCATTGATAAATCCTTGAAATATACATCTGAATTATGTCTTCATGAGTTGTTCTAGCTGAAACAAACATTTTTTCTACTTGATCATTTATTTTGAAATGCCATCGAGTGTCGTCCGGTATGCACGACTGCAGTATTTTACCGAGCAAAGAAACGGTTTCCCTATTACAATGAATTGAAAGTAACATTCCTGTGAATTAAACTGTCAAAATAGCATCACTGTTGACCTCCTGAAAAGTCACCTTTTCAACAAAAAAAAAAAAAAAAAAAAAAAAAAAAACAACTTCGTGATAATATATAAAATTGTCACGTGACTTTAGTCGTTTCCACCAGTCAAATCAATGCGTTTTATTTGTATTTTATAAATAAAAATCAAAGAATTTTCTGTCTTTCTTATTTATTTCATTGGTAAATACACGAAAACATTACAAAATGTCTTTGTATTTTAAATGTAGAAAACACATTGAAGGTATATATACGTCAAAATTTGACTTTCTGCATATCGTCTTCCGTGGTCCAGTGGTATCAACGAGGGCTGGCAAGATTGACATCGTCGGTTCGAGCCTAGGATGTGACATATGATTTTTGCATGGTTTTCTGCTACGTTTCACGTATATTTTATGCAGTTATGGTTTTTTATATAGAAAAAACAAAAAAAAAACTGAAATTTTTTTACGCCGCGGTGTAAAAAATGTCGATGGAAGTGGTAAGCCATGATTATTTGTGGCGAAGTCACAAATGAACCTATATTATTAAGGCTTTCCACTTCCGAGTGGGAAGCCTTACTGTTATTCTTCTGTTTCTTATTATTATTCTTATTTTTTTCCGCCAAGTTTTCTTTTCCCATTATAAATTTTGTTTCGCGACATGTCGTAAAGACATTTTGTACTATGGATGTATAAGACATTACGCTTTCGCAGTTGACCCTGTCACACCGAACACTTGTTCTTTACGGAGTTATCTACCCTGTTACAGAAAAGATTGTGTGCAGATAAACTATGAAACCGTAAAAGATTTCGCAATAAAAGTTGTTGCAAAATGGTCAGCTATGGATTGCGACAATTTGTTACATATCGCGCAAAGTATTTTGACGACTCCTTGTAGGAGTTATTTCCCCTTATTTATTGGAAGTAAAATTTGTACCATTGTAACTCATGAACCAGAGGTGATATAGACTAGATATTTCACAGTTGGCCATCATTGACCTTGACCTTGAAAAAGGTCACAAGGTCAAAGGTCAAGGTCATGTTCTAATTTTTGACCCTTGGTTGTGTGCAGATCTTCTCCTTTACTATAATAGATAGAGAACTGAAACCTTTACCAAAATGTGTATCATATTAAGATCTTGAATCGTCACTTTTTTTATTTGACATTTTATAAGAGTTGTCTCCCCTTAGACCAATAATATGCATTGTGAGTTACATTAGATCACTATATCTCAGTAACTATAACAGATATATACATGAAACCTTATATCATTGGTCATCATTGACCTTGACCTTGAAAATGGACACAAGGTCAAAGGTCAAGGTCACGTTTGAAATTTTGACATTGTCTCGCCATCGCTATTCCCTTGAAACGGTAAAAGATAGGCAATAACTTGTAATAGGTAAAATGTCAACTTTCACCTTGACCTTGCCCAAGGTCACAAGGTCAAAGGTCAAGGTCACCTGGGTTTCAGTACAGCGACATGTGAATTTTTGTACCTTTGGATTCGCTTTGTTTTTTTAGCTTGCTACATGTCGCAATAAAATTTGGTGCCAGGCATGGGCAAAAACATGGGGAATTTGAGGGTATTCCGCCAGCTTGCAAAAAATAAAAAGGGGGGGGGGGTGTTTCTAAGGGACCCCATAAGAATGTAGTGTGTAGATTTCATCCTAGACCACAGAGAATGGTGAAACAAAATGGACGCCAAATAGTTCGGGGATCGATGTCCTTGACTTGTCGCTACAGTAGAAATCATTCTGACGAACGATACAAAAATTTCCAGGTCATGAAAGTTGAAGATAGGTTTTTCATGCAAAAATGGCGATTTTCAGAAAAACCATAAATCCTAGCCTTTTGAAAATGCCGCCAATCGATTTAGAATGTCGATTTTACCCCAACCAAGTATCTCGGATGTGCATAAATGTCAACAAAATCGAAAATCGGCAGAAAAAATCAAATGTCAAGGCCCCATCGGTACCCCCTAAATTTCAGCGGTTGAATGTTTGTGCATTGATAAATCCTTGAAATATACATCTGAATTATGTCTTCATGAGTTGTTCTAGCTGAAACAAACATTTTTTCTACTTGATCATTTATTTTGAAATGCCATCGAGTGTCGTCCGGTATGCACGACTGCAGTATTTTACCGAGCAAAGAAACGGTTTCCCTATTACAATGAATTGAAAGTAACATTCCTGTGAATTAAACTGTCAAAATAGCATCACTGTTGACCTCCTGAAAAGTCACCTTTTCAACAAAAAAAAAAAAAAAAAAAAAAAAAAAAACAACTTCGTGATAATATATAAAATTGTCACGTGACTTTAGTCGTTTCCACCAGTCAAATCAATGCGTTTTATTTGTATTTTATAAATAAAAATCAAAGAATTTTCTGTCTTTCTTATTTATTTCATTGGTAAATACACGAAAACATTACAAAATGTCTTTGTATTTTAAATGTAGAAAACACATTGAAGGTATATATACGTCAAAATTTGACTTTCTGCATATCGTCTTCCGTGGTCCAGTGGTATCAACGAGGGCTGGCAAGATTGACATCGTCGGTTCGAGCCTAGGATGTGACATATGATTTTTGCATGGTTTTCTGCTACGTTTCACGTATATTTTATGCAGTTATGGTTTTTTATATAGAAAAAACAAAAAAAAAACTGAAATTTTTTTACGCCGCGGTGTAAAAAATGTCGATGGAAGTGGTAAGCCATGATTATTTGTGGCGAAGTCACAAATGAACCTATATTATTAAGGCTTTCCACTTCCGAGTGGGAAGCCTTACTGTTATTCTTCTGTTTCTTATTATTATTCTTATTTTTTTCCGCCAAGTTTTCTTTTCCCATTATAAATTTTGTTTCGCGACATGTCGTAAAGACATTTTGTACTATGGATGTATAAGACATTACGCTTTCGCAGTTGACCCTGTCACACCGAACACTTGTTCTTTACGGAGTTATCTACCCTGTTACAGAAAAGATTGTGTGCAGATAAACTATGAAACCGTAAAAGATTTCGCAATAAAAGTTGTTGCAAAATGGTCAGCTATGGATTGCGACAATTTGTTACATATCGCGCAAAGTATTTTGACGACTCCTTGTAGGAGTTATTTCCCCTTATTTATTGGAAGTAAAATTTGTACCATTGTAACTCATGAACCAGAGGTGATATAGACTAGATATTTCACAGTTGGCCATCATTGACCTTGACCTTGAAAAAGGTCACAAGGTCAAAGGTCAAGGTCATGTTCTAATTTTTGACCCTTGGTTGTGTGCAGATCTTCTCCTTTACTATAATAGATAGAGAACTGAAACCTTTACCAAAATGTGTATCATATTAAGATCTTGAATCGTCACTTTTTTTATTTGACATTTTATAAGAGTTGTCTCCCCTTAGACCAATAATATGCATTGTGAGTTACATTAGATCACTATATCTCAGTAACTATAACAGATATATACATGAAACCTTATATCATTGGTCATCATTGACCTTGACCTTGAAAATGGACACAAGGTCAAAGGTCAAGGTCACGTTTGAAATTTTGACATTGTCTCGCCATCGCTATTCCCTTGAAACGGTAAAAGATAGGCAATAACTTGTAATAGGTAAAATGTCAACTTTCACCTTGACCTTGCCCAAGGTCACAAGGTCAAAGGTCAAGGTCACCTGGGTTTCAGTACAGCGACATGTGAATTTTTGTACCTTTGGATTCGCTTTGTTTTTTTAGCTTGCTACATGTCGCAATAAAATTTGGTGCCAGGCATGGGCAAAAACATGGGGAATTTGAGGGTATTCCGCCAGCTTGCAAAAAATAAAAAGGGGGGGGGGGTGTTTCTAAGGGACCCCATAAGAATGTAGTGTGTAGATTTCATCCTAGACCACAGAGAATGGTGAAACAAAATGGACGCCAAATAGTTCGGGGATCGATGTCCTTGACTTGTCGCTACAGTAGAAATCATTCTGACGAACGATACAAAAATTTCCAGGTCATGAAAGTTGAAGATAGGTTTTTCATGCAAAAATGGCGATTTTCAGAAAAACCATAAATCCTAGCCTTTTGAAAATGCCGCCAATCGATTTAGAATGTCGATTTTACCCCAACCAAGTATCTCGGATGTGCATAAATGTCAACAAAATCGAAAATCGGCAGAAAAAATCAAATGTCAAGGCCCCATCGGTACCCCCTAAATTTCAGCGGTTGAATGTTTGTGCATTGATAAATCCTTGAAATATACATCTGAATTATGTCTTCATGAGTTGTTCTAGCTGAAACAAACATTTTTTCTACTTGATCATTTATTTTGAAATGCCATCGAGTGTCGTCCGGTATGCACGACTGCAGTATTTTACCGAGCAAAGAAACGGTTTCCCTATTACAATGAATTGAAAGTAACATTCCTGTGAATTAAACTGTCAAAATAGCATCACTGTTGACCTCCTGAAAAGTCACCTTTTCAACAAAAAAAAAAAAAAAAAAAAAAAAAAAAACAACTTCGTGATAATATATAAAATTGTCACGTGACTTTAGTCGTTTCCACCAGTCAAATCAATGCGTTTTATTTGTATTTTATAAATAAAAATCAAAGAATTTTCTGTCTTTCTTATTTATTTCATTGGTAAATACACGAAAACATTACAAAATGTCTTTGTATTTTAAATGTAGAAAACACATTGAAGGTATATATACGTCAAAATTTGACTTTCTGCATATCGTCTTCCGTGGTCCAGTGGTATCAACGAGGGCTGGCAAGATTGACATCGTCGGTTCGAGCCTAGGATGTGACATATGATTTTTGCATGGTTTTCTGCTACGTTTCACGTATATTTTATGCAGTTATGGTTTTTTATATAGAAAAAACAAAAAAAAAACTGAAATTTTTTTACGCCGCGGTGTAAAAAATGTCGATGGAAGTGGTAAGCCATGATTATTTGTGGCGAAGTCACAAATGAACCTATATTATTAAGGCTTTCCACTTCCGAGTGGGAAGCCTTACTGTTATTCTTCTGTTTCTTATTATTATTCTTATTTTTTTCCGCCAAGTTTTCTTTTCCCATTATAAATTTTGTTTCGCGACATGTCGTAAAGACATTTTGTACTATGGATGTATAAGACATTACGCTTTCGCAGTTGACCCTGTCACACCGAACACTTGTTCTTTACGGAGTTATCTACCCTGTTACAGAAAAGATTGTGTGCAGATAAACTATGAAACCGTAAAAGATTTCGCAATAAAAGTTGTTGCAAAATGGTCAGCTATGGATTGCGACAATTTGTTACATATCGCGCAAAGTATTTTGACGACTCCTTGTAGGAGTTATTTCCCCTTATTTATTGGAAGTAAAATTTGTACCATTGTAACTCATGAACCAGAGGTGATATAGACTAGATATTTCACAGTTGGCCATCATTGACCTTGACCTTGAAAAAGGTCACAAGGTCAAAGGTCAAGGTCATGTTCTAATTTTTGACCCTTGGTTGTGTGCAGATCTTCTCCTTTACTATAATAGATAGAGAACTGAAACCTTTACCAAAATGTGTATCATATTAAGATCTTGAATCGTCACTTTTTTTATTTGACATTTTATAAGAGTTGTCTCCCCTTAGACCAATAATATGCATTGTGAGTTACATTAGATCACTATATCTCAGTAACTATAACAGATATATACATGAAACCTTATATCATTGGTCATCATTGACCTTGACCTTGAAAATGGACACAAGGTCAAAGGTCAAGGTCACGTTTGAAATTTTGACATTGTCTCGCCATCGCTATTCCCTTGAAACGGTAAAAGATAGGCAATAACTTGTAATAGGTAAAATGTCAACTTTCACCTTGACCTTGCCCAAGGTCACAAGGTCAAAGGTCAAGGTCACCTGGGTTTCAGTACAGCGACATGTGAATTTTTGTACCTTTGGATTCGCTTTGTTTTTTTAGCTTGCTACATGTCGCAATAAAATTTGGTGCCAGGCATGGGCAAAAACATGGGGAATTTGAGGGTATTCCGCCAGCTTGCAAAAAATAAAAAGGGGGGGGGGGTGTTTCTAAGGGACCCCATAAGAATGTAGTGTGTAGATTTCATCCTAGACCACAGAGAATGGTGAAACAAAATGGACGCCAAATAGTTCGGGGATCGATGTCCTTGACTTGTCGCTACAGTAGAAATCATTCTGACGAACGATACAAAAATTTCCAGGTCATGAAAGTTGAAGATAGGTTTTTCATGCAAAAATGGCGATTTTCAGAAAAACCATAAATCCTAGCCTTTTGAAAATGCCGCCAATCGATTTAGAATGTCGATTTTACCCCAACCAAGTATCTCGGATGTGCATAAATGTCAACAAAATCGAAAATCGGCAGAAAAAATCAAATGTCAAGGCCCCATCGGTACCCCCTAAATTTCAGCGGTTGAATGTTTGTGCATTGATAAATCCTTGAAATATACATCTGAATTATGTCTTCATGAGTTGTTCTAGCTGAAACAAACATTTTTTCTACTTGATCATTTATTTTGAAATGCCATCGAGTGTCGTCCGGTATGCACGACTGCAGTATTTTACCGAGCAAAGAAACGGTTTCCCTATTACAATGAATTGAAAGTAACATTCCTGTGAATTAAACTGTCAAAATAGCATCACTGTTGACCTCCTGAAAAGTCACCTTTTCAACAAAAAAAAAAAAAAAAAAAAAAAAAAAAACAACTTCGTGATAATATATAAAATTGTCACGTGACTTTAGTCGTTTCCACCAGTCAAATCAATGCGTTTTATTTGTATTTTATAAATAAAAATCAAAGAATTTTCTGTCTTTCTTATTTATTTCATTGGTAAATACACGAAAACATTACAAAATGTCTTTGTATTTTAAATGTAGAAAACACATTGAAGGTATATATACGTCAAAATTTGACTTTCTGCATATCGTCTTCCGTGGTCCAGTGGTATCAACGAGGGCTGGCAAGATTGACATCGTCGGTTCGAGCCTAGGATGTGACATATGATTTTTGCATGGTTTTCTGCTACGTTTCACGTATATTTTATGCAGTTATGGTTTTTTATATAGAAAAAACAAAAAAAAAACTGAAATTTTTTTACGCCGCGGTGTAAAAAATGTCGATGGAAGTGGTAAGCCATGATTATTTGTGGCGAAGTCACAAATGAACCTATATTATTAAGGCTTTCCACTTCCGAGTGGGAAGCCTTACTGTTATTCTTCTGTTTCTTATTATTATTCTTATTTTTTTCCGCCAAGTTTTCTTTTCCCATTATAAATTTTGTTTCGCGACATGTCGTAAAGACATTTTGTACTATGGATGTATAAGACATTACGCTTTCGCAGTTGACCCTGTCACACCGAACACTTGTTCTTTACGGAGTTATCTACCCTGTTACAGAAAAGATTGTGTGCAGATAAACTATGAAACCGTAAAAGATTTCGCAATAAAAGTTGTTGCAAAATGGTCAGCTATGGATTGCGACAATTTGTTACATATCGCGCAAAGTATTTTGACGACTCCTTGTAGGAGTTATTTCCCCTTATTTATTGGAAGTAAAATTTGTACCATTGTAACTCATGAACCAGAGGTGATATAGACTAGATATTTCACAGTTGGCCATCATTGACCTTGACCTTGAAAAAGGTCACAAGGTCAAAGGTCAAGGTCATGTTCTAATTTTTGACCCTTGGTTGTGTGCAGATCTTCTCCTTTACTATAATAGATAGAGAACTGAAACCTTTACCAAAATGTGTATCATATTAAGATCTTGAATCGTCACTTTTTTTATTTGACATTTTATAAGAGTTGTCTCCCCTTAGACCAATAATATGCATTGTGAGTTACATTAGATCACTATATCTCAGTAACTATAACAGATATATACATGAAACCTTATATCATTGGTCATCATTGACCTTGACCTTGAAAATGGACACAAGGTCAAAGGTCAAGGTCACGTTTGAAATTTTGACATTGTCTCGCCATCGCTATTCCCTTGAAACGGTAAAAGATAGGCAATAACTTGTAATAGGTAAAATGTCAACTTTCACCTTGACCTTGCCCAAGGTCACAAGGTCAAAGGTCAAGGTCACCTGGGTTTCAGTACAGCGACATGTGAATTTTTGTACCTTTGGATTCGCTTTGTTTTTTTAGCTTGCTACATGTCGCAATAAAATTTGGTGCCAGGCATGGGCAAAAACATGGGGAATTTGAGGGTATTCCGCCAGCTTGCAAAAAATAAAAAGGGGGGGGGGGTGTTTCTAAGGGACCCCATAAGAATGTAGTGTGTAGATTTCATCCTAGACCACAGAGAATGGTGAAACAAAATGGACGCCAAATAGTTCGGGGATCGATGTCCTTGACTTGTCGCTACAGTAGAAATCATTCTGACGAACGATACAAAAATTTCCAGGTCATGAAAGTTGAAGATAGGTTTTTCATGCAAAAATGGCGATTTTCAGAAAAACCATAAATCCTAGCCTTTTGAAAATGCCGCCAATCGATTTAGAATGTCGATTTTACCCCAACCAAGTATCTCGGATGTGCATAAATGTCAACAAAATCGAAAATCGGCAGAAAAAATCAAATGTCAAGGCCCCATCGGTACCCCCTAAATTTCAGCGGTTGAATGTTTGTGCATTGATAAATCCTTGAAATATACATCTGAATTATGTCTTCATGAGTTGTTCTAGCTGAAACAAACATTTTTTCTACTTGATCATTTATTTTGAAATGCCATCGAGTGTCGTCCGGTATGCACGACTGCAGTATTTTACCGAGCAAAGAAACGGTTTCCCTATTACAATGAATTGAAAGTAACATTCCTGTGAATTAAACTGTCAAAATAGCATCACTGTTGACCTCCTGAAAAGTCACCTTTTCAACAAAAAAAAAAAAAAAAAAAAAAAAAAAAACAACTTCGTGATAATATATAAAATTGTCACGTGACTTTAGTCGTTTCCACCAGTCAAATCAATGCGTTTTATTTGTATTTTATAAATAAAAATCAAAGAATTTTCTGTCTTTCTTATTTATTTCATTGGTAAATACACGAAAACATTACAAAATGTCTTTGTATTTTAAATGTAGAAAACACATTGAAGGTATATATACGTCAAAATTTGACTTTCTGCATATCGTCTTCCGTGGTCCAGTGGTATCAACGAGGGCTGGCAAGATTGACATCGTCGGTTCGAGCCTAGGATGTGACATATGATTTTTGCATGGTTTTCTGCTACGTTTCACGTATATTTTATGCAGTTATGGTTTTTTATATAGAAAAAACAAAAAAAAAACTGAAATTTTTTTACGCCGCGGTGTAAAAAATGTCGATGGAAGTGGTAAGCCATGATTATTTGTGGCGAAGTCACAAATGAACCTATATTATTAAGGCTTTCCACTTCCGAGTGGGAAGCCTTACTGTTATTCTTCTGTTTCTTATTATTATTCTTATTTTTTTCCGCCAAGTTTTCTTTTCCCATTATAAATTTTGTTTCGCGACATGTCGTAAAGACATTTTGTACTATGGATGTATAAGACATTACGCTTTCGCAGTTGACCCTGTCACACCGAACACTTGTTCTTTACGGAGTTATCTACCCTGTTACAGAAAAGATTGTGTGCAGATAAACTATGAAACCGTAAAAGATTTCGCAATAAAAGTTGTTGCAAAATGGTCAGCTATGGATTGCGACAATTTGTTACATATCGCGCAAAGTATTTTGACGACTCCTTGTAGGAGTTATTTCCCCTTATTTATTGGAAGTAAAATTTGTACCATTGTAACTCATGAACCAGAGGTGATATAGACTAGATATTTCACAGTTGGCCATCATTGACCTTGACCTTGAAAAAGGTCACAAGGTCAAAGGTCAAGGTCATGTTCTAATTTTTGACCCTTGGTTGTGTGCAGATCTTCTCCTTTACTATAATAGATAGAGAACTGAAACCTTTACCAAAATGTGTATCATATTAAGATCTTGAATCGTCACTTTTTTTATTTGACATTTTATAAGAGTTGTCTCCCCTTAGACCAATAATATGCATTGTGAGTTACATTAGATCACTATATCTCAGTAACTATAACAGATATATACATGAAACCTTATATCATTGGTCATCATTGACCTTGACCTTGAAAATGGACACAAGGTCAAAGGTCAAGGTCACGTTTGAAATTTTGACATTGTCTCGCCATCGCTATTCCCTTGAAACGGTAAAAGATAGGCAATAACTTGTAATAGGTAAAATGTCAACTTTCACCTTGACCTTGCCCAAGGTCACAAGGTCAAAGGTCAAGGTCACCTGGGTTTCAGTACAGCGACATGTGAATTTTTGTACCTTTGGATTCGCTTTGTTTTTTTAGCTTGCTACATGTCGCAATAAAATTTGGTGCCAGGCATGGGCAAAAACATGGGGAATTTGAGGGTATTCCGCCAGCTTGCAAAAAATAAAAAGGGGGGGGGGTGTTTCTAAGGGACCCCATAAGAATGTAGTGTGTAGATTTCATCCTAGACCACAGAGAATGGTGAAACAAAATGGACGCCAAATAGTTCGGGGATCGATGTCCTTGACTTGTCGCTACAGTAGAAATCATTCTGACGAACGATACAAAAATTTCCAGGTCATGAAAGTTGAAGATAGGTTTTTCATGCAAAAATGGCGATTTTCAGAAAAACCATAAATCCTAGCCTTTTGAAAATGCCGCCAATCGATTTAGAATGTCGATTTTACCCCAACCAAGTATCTCGGATGTGCATAAATGTCAACAAAATCGAAAATCGGCAGAAAAAATCAAATGTCAAGGCCCCATCGGTACCCCCTAAATTTCAGCGGTTGAATGTTTGTGCATTGATAAATCCTTGAAATATACATCTGAATTATGTCTTCATGAGTTGTTCTAGCTGAAACAAACATTTTTTCTACTTGATCATTTATTTTGAAATGCCATCGAGTGTCGTCCGGTATGCACGACTGCAGTATTTTACCGAGCAAAGAAACGGTTTCCCTATTACAATGAATTGAAAGTAACATTCCTGTGAATTAAACTGTCAAAATAGCATCACTGTTGACCTCCTGAAAAGTCACCTTTTCAACAAAAAAAAAAAAAAAAAAAAAAAAAAAAACAACTTCGTGATAATATATAAAATTGTCACGTGACTTTAGTCGTTTCCACCAGTCAAATCAATGCGTTTTATTTGTATTTTATAAATAAAAATCAAAGAATTTTCTGTCTTTCTTATTTATTTCATTGGTAAATACACGAAAACATTACAAAATGTCTTTGTATTTTAAATGTAGAAAACACATTGAAGGTATATATACGTCAAAATTTGACTTTCTGCATATCGTCTTCCGTGGTCCAGTGGTATCAACGAGGGCTGGCAAGATTGACATCGTCGGTTCGAGCCTAGGATGTGACATATGATTTTTGCATGGTTTTCTGCTACGTTTCACGTATATTTTATGCAGTTATGGTTTTTTATATAGAAAAAACAAAAAAAAAACTGAAATTTTTTTACGCCGCGGTGTAAAAAATGTCGATGGAAGTGGTAAGCCATGATTATTTGTGGCGAAGTCACAAATGAACCTATATTATTAAGGCTTTCCACTTCCGAGTGGGAAGCCTTACTGTTATTCTTCTGTTTCTTATTAAGGCTTTCCACTTTCCAGTGGAAAGACTTATTGCATTTTGTCTGTTTCTTATTATTATTATTATTATTATTCTTATTATTCTTCCGCCAAGTTTTGTTATCCCATTATAAATTTTGTTTCGCGACATGTCGTAAAGACATTTTGTACTATGAATGTATGAGACATTACGCATTCGCAGTTAACCCTGTCACACCGAACACTTTTTCTTTACGGAGTTATTTCCCCTGTCATAAAAATCTTGTGTGCAGATAAACTTTTAAACCGTAAAAGATTTCGCAATGAAAGTTGTTGCAAAATGCTCAGCTATTGATCGCGACAATTTGTTACATATCGCGCAAAGTATTTTGACGACTCCTTGTAGGAGTTATTTCCCCTTATTTATTGGAAGTACATTTTGTACCATAGTAACTCATGAACCAGAGATGACAGTGACTAGATATTTCACAGTTGGTCATCATTGACCTTGACCTTGAAAAAGGTCACAAGGTCAAAGGTCAAGGTCACATTCTAAATTTTGACACTGTGGTGTGTGCGATTCTCCTCCTGAACCATAAGAGATACAGAAATAAATCTTTTACCAAAATGTGTATCATATTAAGGTCTTGAAAGGTCACTATAAATGATTTGACTTTTGAAAGAGTTATCTCCCCTGGATCAATTAAATATAGTGTATATAGCGTTATCTCAGTAACTATGACAGATATTTATATGAAACCTTATATCATTAGTCATCATTGACCTTGACCTTGAAATTGGACAAAAGGTCAAAGGTCAAGGTCACGTTTGAAATTTTGACATTATCTTGTCATCGCCATTTCTTTGAAACGGTAAAAGATAGCTTATAACTTATAACGGATAAAATGTCGGCCTCATAAATGCGCAACTTTTTTCTATTTAAAGGAAAAGGATTTGACTTCATCTTATAGGAGTTATCTCCCATTACAACCATTGATATTTACTTTTTCATTGATAACTTATTAACTATTGATAGTAGAGGCATGGGGACTTCACCAAAGACCATTATAACCCTTGACCTTGAAAATAGAAACAAGGTAAAAGGTCAAGGTCATCTTATAAATTTGTGTATTTATGATAAATACGCATTTCTTCATAATTATAAGACATATTGACAAAGGATCTTCACTGTTGGTCCTTTATTGACCCTCAGCATGGTCAAGGTCATTTTGACAACAGTCAAGGTCAAATAATATTTTTTGGAAATTCTTCTTTTTCGTGTATATAAAATGGTAAATACAAGTAAATGATTTGTTTTTAAAGCATTGAATATGCAAATATCAAACACTTGGTAGTCAAGGTCATTTATCACAATTAACGTCCTATTTTTTTACCTTTTTTATTTCAAAAGATATACGAATGGTTTTTCTTTCGTTTGTTTATTTTGAAAAGAAGATTCAATTTCCATATAGCTAAAGTCAATGTCAAGGTCATTTATGCAATAAGTGGAAAGCCTCTCATTTGTTCGGTAGAACCAATGAACTTATATTTATTAAGGCTTTCCACTCGGAAAGTGGAAAGCCTTCCTGTTATTTGTCTGTTTATTATTATTATTATTCTTTTTTTTCCGCCAAGTTTTCTTTTCCCATTATAAATTTTGTTTCGCGACATGTCGTAAAGACATTTTGTACTATGGATGTATGAGACATTACGCTTTCGCAGTTAACCCTGGCTCACCGAACACTTGTTCTTTACGGAGTTATCTCCCCTGTTACAGAAAAGCTTGTGTGCAGATAAACTATGAAACCGTAAAAGATTTCGCAATAAAACTTTTTGCAAAATGGTCAGCTATTGATCGCGACAATTTGTTACATATAGCGCAAAGTATTTTGACGACTCCTTGCAGGAGTTATTTCCCCTTATTTATTGGAAGTACATTTTGTAGCATTGTAACTCATGAACCAGAGGTGATATAGACTAGATATTTCACAGTTGGTCATCATTGACCTTGACCTTGAAAAAGGTCACAAGGTCAAAGGTCAAGGTCATGTTCTAATTTTTGACCCTTTGTTGTGTGCAGATCTCCTCCTTTACTATAATAGATAGAGAACTGAAACCTTTACCAAAATGTGTATCATATTAAGATCTTGAATCGTCACTTTTTTATTTGACATTTTTATAAGAGTTATCTCCCCTAGACCAATAAAATATATTGTGAATTACATTATATCACCATATCTCAGTTACTATAACAGATATTTATATGAAACCTTATATCATTGGTCATCATTGACCTTGACCTTGAAAATGGACACAAGGTCAAAGGTCAAGGTCACGTTTGAAATTTTGACATTGTCTTGTCATCGCTATTGCATTGAAACGGTAAAAGATAAGCTATAAGATATAATGGATAAAATGTTGGTTTCATTAAGGCGCAACTTTTTTACATTTGGAGGGAAAGGATCCGACTTCATCTTATAGGAGTTATCCCCCATTACTACCACTGATAATTAGGTTTTCATTAATTACTTATCAACTATTGATAGTAGAGGCATGGGGTCTTAACTATAGACCCGTATGACCCTTGACCTTGAAAATAGAAACAAGGTCAAAGGTCAAGGTCATCTTATAAATTTTGGTATTTATGATCAATAGTCATTTCTTCATAATTATACGACATATTGACATAGGATCTGCACTATTTGTCCTTTATTGACCCTCAGCATGGTCAAGGTCATATTGACAGAAGTCAAGGTCAAAACATATTTTTCGGAAATTCAGCTTTTTCGTGTAAATTAAATGGTAAATCTTAATAAATGCTTTGTTTTTTAAGCATTAAGTATGCAAATATCAAAAACTTGCTGATCAAGAACATTTATGTCAATTAACGTCCTATTTTTTTACCTTTTTTATTTCGAAAGATAGCCGAATGGTTTTTCTTTCGTGTGTTTATTTTGAAAAGAAAAGTCAATTTCCATAAACCAAAGTCAATGTCAAGGTCATTTTTGCGATAAGTGGAAAGCCTCTCATTTGTTCGGTAGAACCAATGAACTTATATTTATTCTTATTTTTTTCCGCCAAGTTTTCTTTTCCCATTATAAATTTTGTTTCGCGACATGTCGTAAAGACATTTTGTACTATGGATGTATAAGACATTACGCTTTCGCAGTTGACCCTGTCACACCGAACACTTGTTCTTTACGGAGTTATCTACCCTGTTACAGAAAAGATTGTGTGCAGATAAACTATGAAACCGTAAAAGATTTCGCAATAAAAGTTGTTGCAAAATGGTCAGCTATGGATTGCGACAATTTGTTACATATCGCGCAAAGTATTTTGACGACTCCTTGTAGGAGTTATTTCCCCTTATTTATTGGAAGTAAAATTTGTACCATTGTAACTCATGAACCAGAGGTGATATAGACTAGATATTTCACAGTTGGCCATCATTGACCTTGACCTTGAAAAAGGTCACAAGGTCAAAGGTCAAGGTCATGTTCTAATTTTTGACCCTTGGTTGTGTGCAGATCTTCTCCTTTACTATAATAGATAGAGAACTGAAACCTTTACCAAAATGTGTATCATATTAAGATCTTGAATCGTCACTTTTTTTATTTGACATTTTATAAGAGTTGTCTCCCCTTAGACCAATAATATGCATTGTGAGTTACATTAGATCACTATATCTCAGTAACTATAACAGATATATACATGAAACCTTATATCATTGGTCATCATTGACCTTGACCTTGAAAATGGACACAAGGTCAAAGGTCAAGGTCACGTTTGAAATTTTGACATTGTCTCGCCATCGCTATTCCCTTGAAACGGTAAAAGATAGGCAATAACTTGTAATAGGTAAAATGTCAACTTTCACCTTGACCTTGCCCAAGGTCACAAGGTCAAAGGTCAAGGTCACCTGGGTTTCAGTACAGCGACATGTGAATTTTTGTACCTTTGGATTCGCTTTGTTTTTTTAGCTTGCTACATGTCGCAATAAAATTTGGTGCCAGGCATGGGCAAAAACATGGGGAATTTGAGGGTATTCCGCCAGCTTGCAAAAAATAAAAAGGGGGGGGGGGGTGTTTCTAAGGGACCCCATAAGAATGTAGTGTGTAGATTTCATCCTAGACCACAGAGAATGGTGAAACAAAATGGACGCCAAATAGTTCGGGGATCGATGTCCTTGACTTGTCGCTACAGTAGAAATCATTCTGACGAACGATACAAAAATTTCCAGGTCATGAAAGTTGAAGATAGGTTTTTCATGCAAAAATGGCGATTTTCAGAAAAACCATAAATCCTAGCCTTTTGAAAATGCCGCCAATCGATTTAGAATGTCGATTTTACCCCAACCAAGTATCTCGGATGTGCATAAATGTCAACAAAATCGAAAATCGGCAGAAAAAATCAAATGTCAAGGCCCCATCGGTACCCCCTAAATTTCAGCGGTTGAATGTTTGTGCATTGATAAATCCTTGAAATATACATCTGAATTATGTCTTCATGAGTTGTTCTAGCTGAAACAAACATTTTTTCTACTTGATCATTTATTTTGAAATGCCATCGAGTGTCGTCCGGTATGCACGACTGCAGTATTTTACCGAGCAAAGAAACGGTTTCCCTATTACAATGAATTGAAAGTAACATTCCTGTGAATTAAACTGTCAAAATAGCATCACTGTTGACCTCCTGAAAAGTCACCTTTTCAACAAAAAAAAAAAAAAAAAAAAAAAAAAAACAACTTCGTGATAATATATAAAATTGTCACGTGACTTTAGTCGTTTCCACCAGTCAAATCAATGCGTTTTATTTGTATTTTATAAATAAAAATCAAAGAATTTTCTGTCTTTCTTATTTATTTCATTGGTAAATACACGAAAACATTACAAAATGTCTTTGTATTTTAAATGTAGAAAACACATTGAAGGTATATATACGTCAAAATTTGACTTTCTGCATATCGTCTTCCGTGGTCCAGTGGTATCAACGAGGGCTGGCAAGATTGACATCGTCGGTTCGAGCCTAGGATGTGACATATGATTTTTGCATGGTTTTCTGCTACGTTTCACGTATATTTTATGCAGTTATGGTTTTTTATATAGAAAAAACAAAAAAAAAACTGAAATTTTTTTACGCCGCGGTGTAAAAAATGTCGATGGAAGTGGTAAGCCATGATTATTTGTGGCGAAGTCACAAATGAACCTATATTATTAAGGCTTTCCACTTCCGAGTGGGAAGCCTTACTGTTATTCTTCTGTTTCTTATTATTATTCTTATTTTTTTCCGCCAAGTTTTCTTTTCCCATTATAAATTTTGTTTCGCGACATGTCGTAAAGACATTTTGTACTATGGATGTATAAGACATTACGCTTTCGCAGTTGACCCTGTCACACCGAACACTTGTTCTTTACGGAGTTATCTACCCTGTTACAGAAAAGATTGTGTGCAGATAAACTATGAAACCGTAAAAGATTTCGCAATAAAAGTTGTTGCAAAATGGTCAGCTATGGATTGCGACAATTTGTTACATATCGCGCAAAGTATTTTGACGACTCCTTGTAGGAGTTATTTCCCCTTATTTATTGGAAGTAAAATTTGTACCATTGTAACTCATGAACCAGAGGTGATATAGACTAGATATTTCACAGTTGGCCATCATTGACCTTGACCTTGAAAAAGGTCACAAGGTCAAAGGTCAAGGTCATGTTCTAATTTTTGACCCTTGGTTGTGTGCAGATCTTCTCCTTTACTATAATAGATAGAGAACTGAAACCTTTACCAAAATGTGTATCATATTAAGATCTTGAATCGTCACTTTTTTTATTTGACATTTTATAAGAGTTGTCTCCCCTTAGACCAATAATATGCATTGTGAGTTACATTAGATCACTATATCTCAGTAACTATAACAGATATATACATGAAACCTTATATCATTGGTCATCATTGACCTTGACCTTGAAAATGGACACAAGGTCAAAGGTCAAGGTCACGTTTGAAATTTTGACATTGTCTCGCCATCGCTATTCCCTTGAAACGGTAAAAGATAGGCAATAACTTGTAATAGGTAAAATGTCAACTTTCACCTTGACCTTGCCCAAGGTCACAAGGTCAAAGGTCAAGGTCACCTGGGTTTCAGTACAGCGACATGTGAATTTTTGTACCTTTGGATTCGCTTTGTTTTTTTAGCTTGCTACATGTCGCAATAAAATTTGGTGCCAGGCATGGGCAAAAACATGGGGAATTTGAGGGTATTCCGCCAGCTTGCAAAAAATAAAAAGGGGGGGGGGGTGTTTCTAAGGGACCCCATAAGAATGTAGTGTGTAGATTTCATCCTAGACCACAGAGAATGGTGAAACAAAATGGACGCCAAATAGTTCGGGGATCGATGTCCTTGACTTGTCGCTACAGTAGAAATCATTCTGACGAACGATACAAAAATTTCCAGGTCATGAAAGTTGAAGATAGGTTTTTCATGCAAAAATGGCGATTTTCAGAAAAACCATAAATCCTAGCCTTTTGAAAATGCCGCCAATCGATTTAGAATGTCGATTTTACCCCAACCAAGTATCTCGGATGTGCATAAATGTCAACAAAATCGAAAATCGGCAGAAAAAATCAAATGTCAAGGCCCCATCGGTACCCCCTAAATTTCAGCGGTTGAATGTTTGTGCATTGATAAATCCTTGAAATATACATCTGAATTATGTCTTCATGAGTTGTTCTAGCTGAAACAAACATTTTTTCTACTTGATCATTTATTTTGAAATGCCATCGAGTGTCGTCCGGTATGCACGACTGCAGTATTTTACCGAGCAAAGAAACGGTTTCCCTATTACAATGAATTGAAAGTAACATTCCTGTGAATTAAACTGTCAAAATAGCATCACTGTTGACCTCCTGAAAAGTCACCTTTTCAACAAAAAAAAAAAAAAAAAAAAAAAAAAAAACAACTTCGTGATAATATATAAAATTGTCACGTGACTTTAGTCGTTTCCACCAGTCAAATCAATGCGTTTTATTTGTATTTTATAAATAAAAATCAAAGAATTTTCTGTCTTTCTTATTTATTTCATTGGTAAATACACGAAAACATTACAAAATGTCTTTGTATTTTAAATGTAGAAAACACATTGAAGGTATATATACGTCAAAATTTGACTTTCTGCATATCGTCTTCCGTGGTCCAGTGGTATCAACGAGGGCTGGCAAGACTGACATCGTCGGTTCGAGCCTAGGATGTGACATATGATTTTTGCATGGTTTTCTGCTACGTTTCACGTATATTTTATGCAGTTATGGTTTTTTATATAGAAAAAACAAAAAAAAAACTGAAATTTTTTTACGCCGCGGTGTAAAAAATGTCGATGGAAGTGGTAAGCCATGATTATTTGTGGCGAAGTCACAAATGAACCTATATTATTAAGGCTTTCCACTTCCGAGTGGGAAGCCTTACTGTTATTCTTCTGTTTCTTATTAAGGCTTTCCACTTTCCGAGTGGAAAGCCTTCTTGTTATTCTTCTGTTTCTTATTATTAAGGCTTTCCACTTTCCAGTGGAAAGACTTATTGCATTTTGTCTGTTTCTTATTATTATTATTATTATTATTCTTATTATTCTTCCGCCAAGTTTTGTTATCCCATTATAAATTTTGTTTCGCGACATGTCGTAAAGACATTTTGTACTATGAATGTATGAGACATTACGCATTCGCAGTTAACCCTGTCACACCGAACACTTTTTCTTTACGGAGTTATTTCCCCTGTCATAAAAATCTTGTGTGCAGATAAACTTTTAAACCGTAAAAGATTTCGCAATGAAAGTTGTTGCAAAATGCTCAGCTATTGATCGCGACAATTTGTTACATATCGCGCAAAGTATTTTGACGACTCCTTGTAGGAGTTATTTCCCCTTATTTATTGGAAGTACATTTTGTACCATAGTAACTCATGAACCAGAGATGACAGTGACTAGATATTTCACAGTTGGTCATCATTGACCTTGACCTTGAAAAAGGTCACAAGGTCAAAGGTCAAGGTCACATTCTAAATTTTGACACTGTGGTGTGTGCGATTCTCCTCCTGAACCATAAGAGATACAGAAATAAATCTTTTACCAAAATGTGTATCATATTAAGTTCTTGAAAGGTCACTATAAATGATTTGACTTTTGAAAGAGTTATCTCCCCTGGATCAATTAAATATAGTGTATATAGCGTTATCTCAGTAACTATGACAGACATTTATATGAAACCTTATATCATTAGTCATCATTGACCTTGACCTTGAAAATGGACACAAGGTCAAAGGTCAAGGTCACGTTTGAAATTTTGACATTATCTTGTCATCGCTATTTCTTTGAAACGGTAAAAGATAGCTTATAACTTATAACGGATAAAATGTCGGCCTCATAAATGCGCAACTTTTTTCTATTTAAAGGAAAAGGATTTGACTTCATCTTATAGGAGTTATCTCCCATTACAACCATTGATATTTACTTTTTCATTGATAACTTATTAACTATTGATAGTAGAGGCATGGGGACTTCACCAAAGACCATTATGACCCTTGACCTTGAAAATAGAAACAAGGTAAAAGGTCAAGGTCATCTTATAAATTTGGGTATTTATGATAAATACGCATTTCTTCATAATTATAAGACATATTGACAAAGGATCTTCACTGTTGGTCCTTTATTGACCCTCAGCATGGTCAAGGTCATATTGACAGCAGTCAAGGTCAAATAATATTTTTTGGAAATTCTGCTTTTTCGTGTATATAAAATGGTAAATACAAGTAAATGATTTGTTTTTAAAGCATTGAATATGCAAATATCAAACACTTGGTAGTCAAGGTCATTTATCACAATTAACGTCCTATTTTTTTACCTTTTTTATTTCAAAAGATATACGAATGGTTTTTCTTTCTTTTGTTTATTTTGAAAAGAAGATTCAATTTCCATATAGCCAAAGTCAATGTCAAGGTCATTTATGCAATAAGTGGAAAGCCTCTCATTTGTTCGGTAGAACCAATGAACTTATATTTATTATTATTATTCTTATTTTTTTCCGCCAAGTTTTCTTTTCCCATTATAAATTTTGTTTCGCGACATGTCGTAAAGACATTTTGTACTGTGGATGTATAAGACATTACGCTTTCGCAGTTGACCCTGTCACACCGAACACTTGTTCTTTACGGAGTTATCTCCCCTGTTACAGAAAAGCTTGTGTGCAGATAAACTATGAAACCGTAGAAGATTTCGCAATAAAAGTTGTTGCAAAATGGTCAGCTATGGATTGCGACAATTTGTTACATATCGCGCAAAGTATTTTGACGACTCCTTGTAGGAGTTATTTCCCCTTATTTATTGGAAGTAAAATTTGTACCATAGTAACTCATGAACCAGAGTTGATATAGACTAGATATTTCACAGTTGGTCATCATTGACCCTGACCTTGAAAAAGGTCACAAGGTCAAAGGTCAAGGTCATGTTCTAATTTTTGACCCTTGGTTGTGTGCAGATCTCCTCCTTTACTATAATAGATAGAGAACTGAAACCTTTACCAAAATGTGTATCATATTGAGATCTTGAATCGTCACTTTTTTTATTTGACATTTTTATAAGAGTTATCTCCCCTAGACCAATAAAATGTATTGTGAATTGCATTATATCACTATATCTCAGTAACTATAACAGATATATATATGAAACCTTATATCATTGGTCATCATTGACCTTGACCTTGAAAATGGACACAAGGTCAAAGGTCAAGGTCACGTTTGAAATTTTGGCATTGTCTTGTCATCGCTATTACTTTGAAACGGTAAAAGATAGGCTATAAGTTATAATGGATAAAATGTTGGTCCCATAAAGGCGCAACTTTTTTCTATTTAGAGGGAAAGGATCCGGCTTCATCTTATAGGAGTTATCCCCCATTTCAACCATTGATAATTAGTTTTTCATTAATTACTTATCAACTATTGATAGTAGAGGCATGGGGTCTTCACTATGGATCATTAAGACCCTTGACCTTGAAAACAAATACAAGGTCAAAGGTCAAGGTCATTTTCTAATTTTTTGTATATATTATAAGCAGTCATATCTTAATGACTTTAAGAGATATTGGCATAAAATCTTCAATGTTGATCACTGTTGACCTTCAGCATGGTCAAGGTCATGCTGTAAAAGTCAAGGTCAAAGTCCTTTATAAATGTTTTTCATGGTACTATGTATTTTGAATGGCTTCTTCTTTTAATGCTATTGCCTATAAGTAATATTTACGTAGATTAAAAGATCAGTTGTCAAGGTCATTCAAGTTTTCTTACGTCCTATTTAATGACCTTTCTTATTTTTAAAGATATCTAAATAGTTTTTTAATAATTTTTGTTCTTATTAATTGCTATAGACAAATTACGTATGTTTCTTAGCTTTTTGGTTTCAAGGTCATTTATTTAAGGTCTTCTTTTGAAGTGGAAAGCCTATTAATCGTTCTTTAGAACGATTGAACCTATATTTATTATTCTTATTTTTTTCCGCCAAGTTTTCTTTTCCCATTATAAATTTTGTTTCGCGACATGTCGTAAAGACATTTTGTACTATGGATGTATAAGACATTACGCTTTCGCAGTTGACCCTGTCACACCGAACACTTGTTCTTTACGGAGTTATCTACCCTGTTACAGAAAAGATTGTGTGCAGATAAACTATGAAACCGTAAAAGATTTCGCAATAAAAGTTGTTGCAAAATGGTCAGCTATGGATTGCGACAATTTGTTACATATCGCGCAAAGTATTTTGACGACTCCTTGTAGGAGTTATTTCCCCTTATTTATTGGAAGTAAAATTTGTACCATTGTAACTCATGAACCAGAGGTGATATAGACTAGATATTTCACAGTTGGCCATCATTGACCTTGACCTTGAAAAAGGTCACAAGGTCAAAGGTCAAGGTCATGTTCTAATTTTTGACCCTTGGTTGTGTGCAGATCTTCTCCTTTACTATAATAGATAGAGAACTGAAACCTTTACCAAAATGTGTATCATATTAAGATCTTGAATCGTCACTTTTTTTATTTGACATTTTATAAGAGTTGTCTCCCCTTAGACCAATAATATGCATTGTGAGTTACATTAGATCACTATATCTCAGTAACTATAACAGATATATACATGAAACCTTATATCATTGGTCATCATTGACCTTGACCTTGAAAATGGACACAAGGTCAAAGGTCAAGGTCACGTTTGAAATTTTGACATTGTCTCGCCATCGCTATTCCCTTGAAACGGTAAAAGATAGGCAATAACTTGTAATAGGTAAAATGTCAACTTTCACCTTGACCTTGCCCAAGGTCACAAGGTCAAAGGTCAAGGTCACCTGGGTTTCAGTACAGCGACATGTGAATTTTTGTACCTTTGGATTCGCTTTGTTTTTTTAGCTTGCTACATGTCGCAATAAAATTTGGTGCCAGGCATGGGCAAAAACATGGGGAATTTGAGGGTATTCCGCCAGCTTGCAAAAAATAAAAAGGGGGGGGGGGTGTTTCTAAGGGACCCCATAAGAATGTAGTGTGTAGATTTCATCCTAGACCACAGAGAATGGTGAAACAAAATGGACGCCAAATAGTTCGGGGATCGATGTCCTTGACTTGTCGCTACAGTAGAAATCATTCTGACGAACGATACAAAAATTTCCAGGTCATGAAAGTTGAAGATAGGTTTTTCATGCAAAAATGGCGATTTTCAGAAAAACCATAAATCCTAGCCTTTTGAAAATGCCGCCAATCGATTTAGAATGTCGATTTTACCCCAACCAAGTATCTCGGATGTGCATAAATGTCAACAAAATCGAAAATCGGCAGAAAAAATCAAATGTCAAGGCCCCATCGGTACCCCCTAAATTTCAGCGGTTGAATGTTTGTGCATTGATAAATCCTTGAAATATACATCTGAATTATGTCTTCATGAGTTGTTCTAGCTGAAACAAACATTTTTTCTACTTGATCATTTATTTTGAAATGCCATCGAGTGTCGTCCGGTATGCACGACTGCAGTATTTTACCGAGCAAAGAAACGGTTTCCCTATTACAATGAATTGAAAGTAACATTCCTGTTAATTAAACTGTCAAAATACCATCACTGTTGACCTCCTGAAAATTCACCTTTTAAAAAAAAAAAAAAAAAAAAAAAAAAAAAAAAAACAACTTCGTGATAATATATAAAATTGTCACGTGACTTTAGTCGTTTCCACCAGTCAAATCAATGCGTTTTATTTGTATTTTATAAATAAAAATCAAAGAATTTTCTGTCTTTCTTATTTATTTCATTGGTAAATACACGAAAACATTACAAAATGTCTTTGTATTTTAAATGTAGAAAACACATTGAAGGTATATATACGTCAAAATTTGACTTTCTGCATATCGTCTTCCGTGGTCCAGTGGTATCAACGAGGGCTGGCAAGATTGACATCGTCGGTTCGAGCCTAGGATGTGACATATGATTTTTGCATGGTTTTCTGCTACGTTTCACGTATATTTTATGCAGTTATGGTTTTTTATATAGAAAAAACAAAAAAAAAACTGAAATTTTTTTACGCCGCGGTGTAAAAAATGTCGATGGAAGTGGTAAGCCATGATTATTTGTGGCGAAGTCACAAATGAACCTATATTATTAAGGCTTTCCACTTCCGAGTGGGAAGCCTTACTGTTATTCTTCTGTTTCTTATTATTATTCTTATTTTTTTCTGCCAAGTTTTCTTTTCCCATTATAAATTTTGTTTCGCGACATGTCGTAAAGACATTTTGTACTATGGATGTATAAGACATTACGCTTTCGCAGTTGACCCTATCACACCGAACACTTGTTCTTTACGGAGTTATCTACCCTGTTACAGAAAAGATTGTGTGCAGATAAACTATGAAACCGTAAAAGATTTCGCAATAAAAGTTGTTGCAAAATGGTCAGCTATGGATTGCGACAATTTGTTACATATCGCGCAAAGTATTTTGACGACTCCTTGTAGGAGTTATTTCCCCTTATTTATTGGAAGTAAAATTTGTACCATTGTAACTCATGAACCAGAGGTGATATAGACTAGATATTTCACAGTTGGCCATCATTGACCTTGACCTTGAAAAAGGTCACAAGGTCAAAGGTCAAGGTCATGTTCTAATTTTTGACCCTTGGTTGTGTGCAGATCTTCTCCTTTACTATAATAGATAGAGAACTGAAACCTTTACCAAAATGTGTATCATATTAAGATCTTGAATCGTCACTTTTTTTATTTGACATTTTATAAGAGTTGTCTCCCCTTAGACCAATAATATGCATTGTGAGTTACATTAGATCACTATATCTCAGTAACTATAACAGATATATACATGAAACCTTATATCATTGGTCATCATTGACCTTGACCTTGAAAATGGACACAAGGTCAAAGGTCAAGGTCACGTTTGAAATTTTGACATTGTCTCGCCATCGCTATTCCCTTGAAACGGTAAAAGATAGGCAATAACTTGTAATAGGTAAAATGTCAACTTTCACCTTGACCTTGCCCAAGGTCACAAGGTCAAAGGTCAAGGTCACCTGGGTTTCAGTACAGCGACATGTGAATTTTTGTACCTTTGGATTCGCTTTGTTTTTTTAGCTTGCTACATGTCGCAATAAAATTTGGTGCCAGGCATGGGCAAAAACATGGGGAATTTGAGGGTATTCCGCCAGCTTGCAAAAAATAAAAAGGGGGGGGGGGTGTTTCTAAGGGACCCCATAAGAATGTAGTGTGTAGATTTCATCCTAGACCACAGAGAATGGTGAAACAAAATGGACGCCAAATAGTTCGGGGATCGATGTCCTTGACTTGTCGCTACAGTAGAAATCATTCTGACGAACGATACAAAAATTTCCAGGTCATGAAAGTTGAAGATAGGTTTTTCATGCAAAAATGGCGATTTTCAGAAAAACCATAAATCCTAGCCTTTTGAAAATGCCGCCAATCGATTTAGAATGTCGATTTTACCCCAACCAAGTATCTCGGATGTGCATAAATGTCAACAAAATCGAAAATCGGCAGAAAAAATCAAATGTCAAGGCCCCATCGGTACCCCCTAAATTTCAGCGGTTGAATGTTTGTGCATTGATAAATCCTTGAAATATACATCTGAATTATGTCTTCATGAGTTGTTCTAGCTGAAACAAACATTTTTTCTACTTGATCATTTATTTTGAAATGCCATCGAGTGTCGTCCGGTATGCACGACTGCAGTATTTTACCGAGCAAAGAAACGGTTTCCCTATTACAATGAATTGAAAGTAACATTCCTGTGAATTAAACTGTCAAAATAGCATCACTGTTGACCTCCTGAAAAGTCACCTTTTCAACAAAAAAAAAAAAAAAAAAAAAAAAAAAAACAACTTCGTGATAATATATAAAATTGTCACGTGACTTTAGTCGTTTCCACCAGTCAAATCAATGCGTTTTATTTGTATTTTATAAATAAAAATCAAAGAATTTTCTGTCTTTCTTATTTATTTCATTGGTAAATACACGAAAACATTACAAAATGTCTTTGTATTTTAAATGTAGAAAACACATTGAAGGTATATATACGTCAAAATTTGACTTTCTGCATATCGTCTTCCGTGGTCCAGTGGTATCAACGAGGGCTGGCAAGATTGACATCGTCGGTTCGAGCCTAGGATGTGACATATGATTTTTGCATGGTTTTCTGCTACGTTTCACGTATATTTTATGCAGTTATGGTTTTTTATATAGAAAAAACAAAAAAAAAACTGAAATTTTTTTACGCCGCGGTGTAAAAAATGTCGATGGAAGTGGTAAGCCATGATTATTTGTGGCGAAGTCACAAATGAACCTATATTATTAAGGCTTTCCACTTCCGAGTGGGAAGCCTTACTGTTATTCTTCTGTTTCTTATTATTATTCTTATTTTTTTCCGCCAAGTTTTCTTTTCCCATTATAAATTTTGTTTCGCGACATGTCGTAAAGACATTTTGTACTATGGATGTATAAGACATTACGCTTTCGCAGTTGACCCTGTCACACCGAACACTTGTTCTTTACGGAGTTATCTACCCTGTTACAGAAAAGATTGTGTGCAGATAAACTATGAAACCGTAAAAGATTTCGCAATAAAAGTTGTTGCAAAATGGTCAGCTATGGATTGCGACAATTTGTTACATATCGCGCAAAGTATTTTGACGACTCCTTGTAGGAGTTATTTCCCCTTATTTATTGGAAGTAAAATTTGTACCATTGTAACTCATGAACCAGAGGTGATATAGACTAGATATTTCACAGTTGGCCATCATTGACCTTGACCTTGAAAAAGGTCACAAGGTCAAAGGTCAAGGTCATGTTCTAATTTTTGACCCTTGGTTGTGTGCAGATCTTCTCCTTTACTATAATAGATAGAGAACTGAAACCTTTACCAAAATGTGTATCATATTAAGATCTTGAATCGTCACTTTTTTTATTTGACATTTTATAAGAGTTGTCTCCCCTTAGACCAATAATATGCATTGTGAGTTACATTAGATCACTATATCTCAGTAACTATAACAGATATATACATGAAACCTTATATCATTGGTCATCATTGACCTTGACCTTGAAAATGGACACAAGGTCAAAGGTCAAGGTCACGTTTGAAATTTTGACATTGTCTCGCCATCGCTATTCCCTTGAAACGGTAAAAGATAGGCAATAACTTGTAATAGGTAAAATGTCAACTTTCACCTTGACCTTGCCCAAGGTCACAAGGTCAAAGGTCAAGGTCACCTGGGTTTCAGTACAGCGACATGTGAATTTTTGTACCTTTGGATTCGCTTTGTTTTTTTAGCTTGCTACATGTCGCAATAAAATTTGGTGCCAGGCATGGGCAAAAACATGGGGAATTTGAGGGTATTCCGCCAGCTTGCAAAAAATAAAAAGGGGGGGGGGGTGTTTCTAAGGGACCCCATAAGAATGTAGTGTGTAGATTTCATCCTAGACCACAGAGAATGGTGAAACAAAATGGACGCCAAATAGTTCGGGGATCGATGTCCTTGACTTGTCGCTACAGTAGAAATCATTCTGACGAACGATACAAAAATTTCCAGGTCATGAAAGTTGAAGATAGGTTTTTCATGCAAAAATGGCGATTTTCAGAAAAACCATAAATCCTAGCCTTTTGAAAATGCCGCCAATCGATTTAGAATGTCGATTTTACCCCAACCAAGTATCTCGGATGTGCATAAATGTCAACAAAATCGAAAATCGGCAGAAAAAATCAAATGTCAAGGCCCCATCGGTACCCCCTAAATTTCAGCGGTTGAATGTTTGTGCATTGATAAATCCTTGAAATATACATCTGAATTATGTCTTCATGAGTTGTTCTAGCTGAAACAAACATTTTTTCTACTTGATCATTTATTTTGAAATGCCATCGAGTGTCGTCCGGTATGCACGACTGCAGTATTTTACCGAGCAAAGAAACGGTTTCCCTATTACAATGAATTGAAAGTAACATTCCTGTGAATTAAACTGTCAAAATAGCATCACTGTTGACCTCCTGAAAAGTCACCTTTTCAACAAAAAAAAAAAAAAAAAAAAAAAAAAAAACAACTTCGTGATAATATATAAAATTGTCACGTGACTTTAGTCGTTTCCACCAGTCAAATCAATGCGTTTTATTTGTATTTTATAAATAAAAATCAAAGAATTTTCTGTCTTTCTTATTTATTTCATTGGTAAATACACGAAAACATTACAAAATGTCTTTGTATTTTAAATGTAGAAAACACATTGAAGGTATATATACGTCAAAATTTGACTTTCTGCATATCGTCTTCCGTGGTCCAGTGGTATCAACGAGGGCTGGCAAGATTGACATCGTCGGTTCGAGCCTAGGATGTGACATATGATTTTTGCATGGTTTTCTGCTACGTTTCACGTATATTTTATGCAGTTATGGTTTTTTATATAGAAAAAACAAAAAAAAAACTGAAATTTTTTTACGCCGCGGTGTAAAAAATGTCGATGGAAGTGGTAAGCCATGATTATTTGTGGCGAAGTCACAAATGAACCTATATTATTAAGGCTTTCCACTTCCGAGTGGGAAGCCTTACTGTTATTCTTCTGTTTCTTATTATTATTCTTATTTTTTTCCGCCAAGTTTTCTTTTCCCATTATAAATTTTGTTTCGCGACATGTCGTAAAGACATTTTGTACTATGGATGTATAAGACATTACGCTTTCGCAGTTGACCCTGTCACACCGAACACTTGTTCTTTACGGAGTTATCTACCCTGTTACAGAAAAGATTGTGTGCAGATAAACTATGAAACCGTAAAAGATTTCGCAATAAAAGTTGTTGCAAAATGGTCAGCTATGGATTGCGACAATTTGTTACATATCGCGCAAAGTATTTTGACGACTCCTTGTAGGAGTTATTTCCCCTTATTTATTGGAAGTAAAATTTGTACCATTGTAACTCATGAACCAGAGGTGATATAGACTAGATATTTCACAGTTGGCCATCATTGACCTTGACCTTGAAAAAGGTCACAAGGTCAAAGGTCAAGGTCATGTTCTAATTTTTGACCCTTGGTTGTGTGCAGATCTTCTCCTTTACTATAATAGATAGAGAACTGAAACCTTTACCAAAATGTGTATCATATTAAGATCTTGAATCGTCACTTTTTTTATTTGACATTTTATAAGAGTTGTCTCCCCTTAGACCAATAATATGCATTGTGAGTTACATTAGATCACTATATCTCAGTAACTATAACAGATATATACATGAAACCTTATATCATTGGTCATCATTGACCTTGACCTTGAAAATGGACACAAGGTCAAAGGTCAAGGTCACGTTTGAAATTTTGACATTGTCTCGCCATCGCTATTCCCTTGAAACGGTAAAAGATAGGCAATAACTTGTAATAGGTAAAATGTCAACTTTCACCTTGACCTTGCCCAAGGTCACAAGGTCAAAGGTCAAGGTCACCTGGGTTTCAGTACAGCGACATGTGAATTTTTGTACCTTTGGATTCGCTTTGTTTTTTTAGCTTGCTACATGTCGCAATAAAATTTGGTGCCAGGCATGGGCAAAAACATGGGGAATTTGAGGGTATTCCGCCAGCTTGCAAAAAATAAAAAGGGGGGGGGGGTGTTTCTAAGGGACCCCATAAGAATGTAGTGTGTAGATTTCATCCTAGACCACAGAGAATGGTGAAACAAAATGGACGCCAAATAGTTCGGGGATCGATGTCCTTGACTTGTCGCTACAGTAGAAATCATTCTGACGAACGATACAAAAATTTCCAGGTCATGAAAGTTGAAGATAGGTTTTTCATGCAAAAATGGCGATTTTCAGAAAAACCATAAATCCTAGCCTTTTGAAAATGCCGCCAATCGATTTAGAATGTCGATTTTACCCCAACCAAGTATCTCGGATGTGCATAAATGTCAACAAAATCGAAAATCGGCAGAAAAAATCAAATGTCAAGGCCCCATCGGTACCCCCTAAATTTCAGCGGTTGAATGTTTGTGCATTGATAAATCCTTGAAATATACATCTGAATTATGTCTTCATGAGTTGTTCTAGCTGAAACAAACATTTTTTCTACTTGATCATTTATTTTGAAATGCCATCGAGTGTCGTCCGGTATGCACGACTGCAGTATTTTACCGAGCAAAGAAACGGTTTCCCTATTACAATGAATTGAAAGTAACATTCCTGTGAATTAAACTGTCAAAATAGCATCACTGTTGACCTCCTGAAAAGTCACCTTTTCAACAAAAAAAAAAAAAAAAAAAAAAAAAAAAACAACTTCGTGATAATATATAAAATTGTCACGTGACTTTAGTCGTTTCCACCAGTCAAATCAATGCGTTTTATTTGTATTTTATAAATAAAAATCAAAGAATTTTCTGTCTTTCTTATTTATTTCATTGGTAAATACACGAAAACATTACAAAATGTCTTTGTATTTTAAATGTAGAAAACACATTGAAGGTATATATACGTCAAAATTTGACTTTCTGCATATCGTCTTCCGTGGTCCAGTGGTATCAACGAGGGCTGGCAAGATTGACATCGTCGGTTCGAGCCTAGGATGTGACATATGATTTTTGCATGGTTTTCTGCTACGTTTCACGTATATTTTATGCAGTTATGGTTTTTTATATAGAAAAAACAAAAAAAAAACTGAAATTTTTTTACGCCGCGGTGTAAAAAATGTCGATGGAAGTGGTAAGCCATGATTATTTGTGGCGAAGTCACAAATGAACCTATATTATTAAGGCTTTCCACTTCCGAGTGGGAAGCCTTACTGTTATTCTTCTGTTTCTTATTATTATTCTTATTTTTTTCCGCCAAGTTTTCTTTTCCCATTATAAATTTTGTTTCGCGACATGTCGTAAAGACATTTTGTACTATGGATGTATAAGACATTACGCTTTCGCAGTTGACCCTGTCACACCGAACACTTGTTCTTTACGGAGTTATCTACCCTGTTACAGAAAAGATTGTGTGCAGATAAACTATGAAACCGTAAAAGATTTCGCAATAAAAGTTGTTGCAAAATGGTCAGCTATGGATTGCGACAATTTGTTACATATCGCGCAAAGTATTTTGACGACTCCTTGTAGGAGTTATTTCCCCTTATTTATTGGAAGTAAAATTTGTACCATTGTAACTCATGAACCAGAGGTGATATAGACTAGATATTTCACAGTTGGCCATCATTGACCTTGACCTTGAAAAAGGTCACAAGGTCAAAGGTCAAGGTCATGTTCTAATTTTTGACCCTTGGTTGTGTGCAGATCTTCTCCTTTACTATAATAGATAGAGAACTGAAACCTTTACCAAAATGTGTATCATATTAAGATCTTGAATCGTCACTTTTTTTATTTGACATTTTATAAGAGTTGTCTCCCCTTAGACCAATAATATGCATTGTGAGTTACATTAGATCACTATATCTCAGTAACTATAACAGATATATACATGAAACCTTATATCATTGGTCATCATTGACCTTGACCTTGAAAATGGACACAAGGTCAAAGGTCAAGGTCACGTTTGAAATTTTGACATTGTCTCGCCATCGCTATTCCCTTGAAACGGTAAAAGATAGGCAATAACTTGTAATAGGTAAAATGTCAACTTTCACCTTGACCTTGCCCAAGGTCACAAGGTCAAAGGTCAAGGTCACCTGGGTTTCAGTACAGCGACATGTGAATTTTTGTACCTTTGGATTCGCTTTGTTTTTTTAGCTTGCTACATGTCGCAATAAAATTTGGTGCCAGGCATGGGCAAAAACATGGGGAATTTGAGGGTATTCCGCCAGCTTGCAAAAAATAAAAAGGGGGGGGGGGTGTTTCTAAGGGACCCCATAAGAATGTAGTGTGTAGATTTCATCCTAGACCACAGAGAATGGTGAAACAAAATGGACGCCAAATAGTTCGGGGATCGATGTCCTTGACTTGTCGCTACAGTAGAAATCATTCTGACGAACGATACAAAAATTTCCAGGTCATGAAAGTTGAAGATAGGTTTTTCATGCAAAAATGGCGATTTTCAGAAAAACCATAAATCCTAGCCTTTTGAAAATGCCGCCAATCGATTTAGAATGTCGATTTTACCCCAACCAAGTATCTCGGATGTGCATAAATGTCAACAAAATCGAAAATCGGCAGAAAAAATCAAATGTCAAGGCCCCATCGGTACCCCCTAAATTTCAGCGGTTGAATGTTTGTGCATTGATAAATCCTTGAAATATACATCTGAATTATGTCTTCATGAGTTGTTCTAGCTGAAACAAACATTTTTTCTACTTGATCATTTATTTTGAAATGCCATCGAGTGTCGTCCGGTATGCACGACTGCAGTATTTTACCGAGCAAAGAAACGGTTTCCCTATTACAATGAATTGAAAGTAACATTCCTGTGAATTAAACTGTCAAAATAGCATCACTGTTGACCTCCTGAAAAGTCACCTTTTCAACAAAAAAAAAAAAAAAAAAAAAAAAAAAAACAACTTCGTGATAATATATAAAATTGTCACGTGACTTTAGTCGTTTCCACCAGTCAAATCAATGCGTTTTATTTGTATTTTATAAATAAAAATCAAAGAATTTTCTGTCTTTCTTATTTATTTCATTGGTAAATACACGAAAACATTACAAAATGTCTTTGTATTTTAAATGTAGAAAACACATTGAAGGTATATATACGTCAAAATTTGACTTTCTGCATATCGTCTTCCGTGGTCCAGTGGTATCAACGAGGGCTGGCAAGATTGACATCGTCGGTTCGAGCCTAGGATGTGACATATGATTTTTGCATGGTTTTCTGCTACGTTTCACGTATATTTTATGCAGTTATGGTTTTTTATATAGAAAAAACAAAAAAAAAACTGAAATTTTTTTACGCCGCGGTGTAAAAAATGTCGATGGAAGTGGTAAGCCATGATTATTTGTGGCGAAGTCACAAATGAACCTATATTATTAAGGCTTTCCACTTCCGAGTGGGAAGCCTTACTGTTATTCTTCTGTTTCTTATTATTATTCTTATTTTTTTCCGCCAAGTTTTCTTTTCCCATTATAAATTTTGTTTCGCGACATGTCGTAAAGACATTTTGTACTATGGATGTATAAGACATTACGCTTTCGCAGTTGACCCTGTCACACCGAACACTTGTTCTTTACGGAGTTATCTACCCTGTTACAGAAAAGATTGTGTGCAGATAAACTATGAAACCGTAAAAGATTTCGCAATAAAAGTTGTTGCAAAATGGTCAGCTATGGATTGCGACAATTTGTTACATATCGCGCAAAGTATTTTGACGACTCCTTGTAGGAGTTATTTCCCCTTATTTATTGGAAGTAAAATTTGTACCATTGTAACTCATGAACCAGAGGTGATATAGACTAGATATTTCACAGTTGGCCATCATTGACCTTGACCTTGAAAAAGGTCACAAGGTCAAAGGTCAAGGTCATGTTCTAATTTTTGACCCTTGGTTGTGTGCAGATCTTCTCCTTTACTATAATAGATAGAGAACTGAAACCTTTACCAAAATGTGTATCATATTAAGATCTTGAATCGTCACTTTTTTTATTTGACATTTTATAAGAGTTGTCTCCCCTTAGACCAATAATATGCATTGTGAGTTACATTAGATCACTATATCTCAGTAACTATAACAGATATATACATGAAACCTTATATCATTGGTCATCATTGACCTTGACCTTGAAAATGGACACAAGGTCAAAGGTCAAGGTCACGTTTGAAATTTTGACATTGTCTCGCCATCGCTATTCCCTTGAAACGGTAAAAGATAGGCAATAACTTGTAATAGGTAAAATGTCAACTTTCACCTTGACCTTGCCCAAGGTCACAAGGTCAAAGGTCAAGGTCACCTGGGTTTCAGTACAGCGACATGTGAATTTTTGTACCTTTGGATTCGCTTTGTTTTTTTAGCTTGCTACATGTCGCAATAAAATTTGGTGCCAGGCATGGGCAAAAACATGGGGAATTTGAGGGTATTCCGCCAGCTTGCAAAAAATAAAAAGGGGGGGGGGGTGTTTCTAAGGGACCCCATAAGAATGTAGTGTGTAGATTTCATCCTAGACCACAGAGAATGGTGAAACAAAATGGACGCCAAATAGTTCGGGGATCGATGTCCTTGACTTGTCGCTACAGTAGAAATCATTCTGACGAACGATACAAAAATTTCCAGGTCATGAAAGTTGAAGATAGGTTTTTCATGCAAAAATGGCGATTTTCAGAAAAACCATAAATCCTAGCCTTTTGAAAATGCCGCCAATCGATTTAGAATGTCGATTTTACCCCAACCAAGTATCTCGGATGTGCATAAATGTCAACAAAATCGAAAATCGGCAGAAAAAATCAAATGTCAAGGCCCCATCGGTACCCCCTAAATTTCAGCGGTTGAATGTTTGTGCATTGATAAATCCTTGAAATATACATCTGAATTATGTCTTCATGAGTTGTTCTAGCTGAAACAAACATTTTTTCTACTTGATCATTTATTTTGAAATGCCATCGAGTGTCGTCCGGTATGCACGACTGCAGTATTTTACCGAGCAAAGAAACGGTTTCCCTATTACAATGAATTGAAAGTAACATTCCTGTGAATTAAACTGTCAAAATAGCATCACTGTTGACCTCCTGAAAAGTCACCTTTTCAACAAAAAAAAAAAAAAAAAAAAAAAAAAAAACAACTTCGTGATAATATATAAAATTGTCACGTGACTTTAGTCGTTTCCACCAGTCAAATCAATGCGTTTTATTTGTATTTTATAAATAAAAATCAAAGAATTTTCTGTCTTTCTTATTTATTTCATTGGTAAATACACGAAAACATTACAAAATGTCTTTGTATTTTAAATGTAGAAAACACATTGAAGGTATATATACGTCAAAATTTGACTTTCTGCATATCGTCTTCCGTGGTCCAGTGGTATCAACGAGGGCTGGCAAGATTGACATCGTCGGTTCGAGCCTAGGATGTGACATATGATTTTTGCATGGTTTTCTGCTACGTTTCACGTATATTTTATGCAGTTATGGTTTTTTATATAGAAAAAACAAAAAAAAAACTGAAATTTTTTTACGCCGCGGTGTAAAAAATGTCGATGGAAGTGGTAAGCCATGATTATTTGTGGCGAAGTCACAAATGAACCTATATTATTAAGGCTTTCCACTTCCGAGTGGGAAGCCTTACTGTTATTCTTCTGTTTCTTATTATTATTCTTATTTTTTTCCGCCAAGTTTTCTTTTCCCATTATAAATTTTGTTTCGCGACATGTCGTAAAGACATTTTGTACTATGGATGTATAAGACATTACGCTTTCGCAGTTGACCCTGTCACACCGAACACTTGTTCTTTACGGAGTTATCTACCCTGTTACAGAAAAGATTGTGTGCAGATAAACTATGAAACCGTAAAAGATTTCGCAATAAAAGTTGTTGCAAAATGGTCAGCTATGGATTGCGACAATTTGTTACATATCGCGCAAAGTATTTTGACGACTCCTTGTAGGAGTTATTTCCCCTTATTTATTGGAAGTAAAATTTGTACCATTGTAACTCATGAACCAGAGGTGATATAGACTAGATATTTCACAGTTGGCCATCATTGACCTTGACCTTGAAAAAGGTCACAAGGTCAAAGGTCAAGGTCATGTTCTAATTTTTGACCCTTGGTTGTGTGCAGATCTTCTCCTTTACTATAATAGATAGAGAACTGAAACCTTTACCAAAATGTGTATCATATTAAGATCTTGAATCGTCACTTTTTTTATTTGACATTTTATAAGAGTTGTCTCCCCTTAGACCAATAATATGCATTGTGAGTTACATTAGATCACTATATCTCAGTAACTATAACAGATATATACATGAAACCTTATATCATTGGTCATCATTGACCTTGACCTTGAAAATGGACACAAGGTCAAAGGTCAAGGTCACGTTTGAAATTTTGACATTGTCTCGCCATCGCTATTCCCTTGAAACGGTAAAAGATAGGCAATAACTTGTAATAGGTAAAATGTCAACTTTCACCTTGACCTTGCCCAAGGTCACAAGGTCAAAGGTCAAGGTCACCTGGGTTTCAGTACAGCGACATGTGAATTTTTGTACCTTTGGATTCGCTTTGTTTTTTTAGCTTGCTACATGTCGCAATAAAATTTGGTGCCAGGCATGGGCAAAAACATGGGGAATTTGAGGGTATTCCGCCAGCTTGCAAAAAATAAAAAGGGGGGGGGGGTGTTTCTAAGGGACCCCATAAGAATGTAGTGTGTAGATTTCATCCTAGACCACAGAGAATGGTGAAACAAAATGGACGCCAAATAGTTCGGGGATCGATGTCCTTGACTTGTCGCTACAGTAGAAATCATTCTGACGAACGATACAAAAATTTCCAGGTCATGAAAGTTGAAGATAGGTTTTTCATGCAAAAATGGCGATTTTCAGAAAAACCATAAATCCTAGCCTTTTGAAAATGCCGCCAATCGATTTAGAATGTCGATTTTACCCCAACCAAGTATCTCGGATGTGCATAAATGTCAACAAAATCGAAAATCGGCAGAAAAAATCAAATGTCAAGGCCCCATCGGTACCCCCTAAATTTCAGCGGTTGAATGTTTGTGCATTGATAAATCCTTGAAATATACATCTGAATTATGTCTTCATGAGTTGTTCTAGCTGAAACAAACATTTTTTCTACTTGATCATTTATTTTGAAATGCCATCGAGTGTCGTCCGGTATGCACGACTGCAGTATTTTACCGAGCAAAGAAACGGTTTCCCTATTACAATGAATTGAAAGTAACATTCCTGTGAATTAAACTGTCAAAATAGCATCACTGTTGACCTCCTGAAAAGTCACCTTTTCAACAAAAAAAAAAAAAAAAAAAAAAAAAAAAACAACTTCGTGATAATATATAAAATTGTCACGTGACTTTAGTCGTTTCCACCAGTCAAATCAATGCGTTTTATTTGTATTTTATAAATAAAAATCAAAGAATTTTCTGTCTTTCTTATTTATTTCATTGGTAAATACACGAAAACATTACAAAATGTCTTTGTATTTTAAATGTAGAAAACACATTGAAGGTATATATACGTCAAAATTTGACTTTCTGCATATCGTCTTCCGTGGTCCAGTGGTATCAACGAGGGCTGGCAAGATTGACATCGTCGGTTCGAGCCTAGGATGTGACATATGATTTTTGCATGGTTTTCTGCTACGTTTCACGTATATTTTATGCAGTTATGGTTTTTTATATAGAAAAAACAAAAAAAAAACTGAAATTTTTTTACGCCGCGGTGTAAAAAATGTCGATGGAAGTGGTAAGCCATGATTATTTGTGGCGAAGTCACAAATGAACCTATATTATTAAGGCTTTCCACTTCCGAGTGGGAAGCCTTACTGTTATTCTTCTGTTTCTTATTATTATTCTTATTTTTTTCCGCCAAGTTTTCTTTTCCCATTATAAATTTTGTTTCGCGACATGTCGTAAAGACATTTTGTACTATGGATGTATAAGACATTACGCTTTCGCAGTTGACCCTGTCACACCGAACACTTGTTCTTTACGGAGTTATCTACCCTGTTACAGAAAAGATTGTGTGCAGATAAACTATGAAACCGTAAAAGATTTCGCAATAAAAGTTGTTGCAAAATGGTCAGCTATGGATTGCGACAATTTGTTACATATCGCGCAAAGTATTTTGACGACTCCTTGTAGGAGTTATTTCCCCTTATTTATTGGAAGTAAAATTTGTACCATTGTAACTCATGAACCAGAGGTGATATAGACTAGATATTTCACAGTTGGCCATCATTGACCTTGACCTTGAAAAAGGTCACAAGGTCAAAGGTCAAGGTCATGTTCTAATTTTTGACCCTTGGTTGTGTGCAGATCTTCTCCTTTACTATAATAGATAGAGAACTGAAACCTTTACCAAAATGTGTATCATATTAAGATCTTGAATCGTCACTTTTTTTATTTGACATTTTATAAGAGTTGTCTCCCCTTAGACCAATAATATGCATTGTGAGTTACATTAGATCACTATATCTCAGTAACTATAACAGATATATACATGAAACCTTATATCATTGGTCATCATTGACCTTGACCTTGAAAATGGACACAAGGTCAAAGGTCAAGGTCACGTTTGAAATTTTGACATTGTCTCGCCATCGCTATTCCCTTGAAACGGTAAAAGATAGGCAATAACTTGTAATAGGTAAAATGTCAACTTTCACCTTGACCTTGCCCAAGGTCACAAGGTCAAAGGTCAAGGTCACCTGGGTTTCAGTACAGCGACATGTGAATTTTTGTACCTTTGGATTCGCTTTGTTTTTTTAGCTTGCTACATGTCGCAATAAAATTTGGTGCCAGGCATGGGCAAAAACATGGGGAATTTGAGGGTATTCCGCCAGCTTGCAAAAAATAAAAAGGGGGGGGGGGTGTTTCTAAGGGACCCCATAAGAATGTAGTGTGTAGATTTCATCCTAGACCACAGAGAATGGTGAAACAAAATGGACGCCAAATAGTTCGGGGATCGATGTCCTTGACTTGTCGCTACAGTAGAAATCATTCTGACGAACGATACAAAAATTTCCAGGTCATGAAAGTTGAAGATAGGTTTTTCATGCAAAAATGGCGATTTTCAGAAAAACCATAAATCCTAGCCTTTTGAAAATGCCGCCAATCGATTTAGAATGTCGATTTTACCCCAACCAAGTATCTCGGATGTGCATAAATGTCAACAAAATCGAAAATCGGCAGAAAAAATCAAATGTCAAGGCCCCATCGGTACCCCCTAAATTTCAGCGGTTGAATGTTTGTGCATTGATAAATCCTTGAAATATACATCTGAATTATGTCTTCATGAGTTGTTCTAGCTGAAACAAACATTTTTTCTACTTGATCATTTATTTTGAAATGCCATCGAGTGTCGTCCGGTATGCACGACTGCAGTATTTTACCGAGCAAAGAAACGGTTTCCCTATTACAATGAATTGAAAGTAACATTCCTGTGAATTAAACTGTCAAAATAGCATCACTGTTGACCTCCTGAAAAGTCACCTTTTCAACAAAAAAAAAAAAAAAAAAAAAAAAAAAAACAACTTCGTGATAATATATAAAATTGTCACGTGACTTTAGTCGTTTCCACCAGTCAAATCAATGCGTTTTATTTGTATTTTATAAATAAAAATCAAAGAATTTTCTGTCTTTCTTATTTATTTCATTGGTAAATACACGAAAACATTACAAAATGTCTTTGTATTTTAAATGTAGAAAACACATTGAAGGTATATATACGTCAAAATTTGACTTTCTGCATATCGTCTTCCGTGGTCCAGTGGTATCAACGAGGGCTGGCAAGATTGACATCGTCGGTTCGAGCCTAGGATGTGACATATGATTTTTGCATGGTTTTCTGCTACGTTTCACGTATATTTTATGCAGTTATGGTTTTTTATATAGAAAAAACAAAAAAAAAACTGAAATTTTTTTACGCCGCGGTGTAAAAAATGTCGATGGAAGTGGTAAGCCATGATTATTTGTGGCGAAGTCACAAATGAACCTATATTATTAAGGCTTTCCACTTCCGAGTGGGAAGCCTTACTGTTATTCTTCTGTTTCTTATTATTATTCTTATTTTTTTCCGCCAAGTTTTCTTTTCCCATTATAAATTTTGTTTCGCGACATGTCGTAAAGACATTTTGTACTATGGATGTATAAGACATTACGCTTTCGCAGTTGACCCTGTCACACCGAACACTTGTTCTTTACGGAGTTATCTACCCTGTTACAGAAAAGATTGTGTGCAGATAAACTATGAAACCGTAAAAGATTTCGCAATAAAAGTTGTTGCAAAATGGTCAGCTATGGATTGCGACAATTTGTTACATATCGCGCAAAGTATTTTGACGACTCCTTGTAGGAGTTATTTCCCCTTATTTATTGGAAGTAAAATTTGTACCATTGTAACTCATGAACCAGAGGTGATATAGACTAGATATTTCACAGTTGGCCATCATTGACCTTGACCTTGAAAAAGGTCACAAGGTCAAAGGTCAAGGTCATGTTCTAATTTTTGACCCTTGGTTGTGTGCAGATCTTCTCCTTTACTATAATAGATAGAGAACTGAAACCTTTACCAAAATGTGTATCATATTAAGATCTTGAATCGTCACTTTTTTTATTTGACATTTTATAAGAGTTGTCTCCCCTTAGACCAATAATATGCATTGTGAGTTACATTAGATCACTATATCTCAGTAACTATAACAGATATATACATGAAACCTTATATCATTGGTCATCATTGACCTTGACCTTGAAAATGGACACAAGGTCAAAGGTCAAGGTCACGTTTGAAATTTTGACATTGTCTCGCCATCGCTATTCCCTTGAAACGGTAAAAGATAGGCAATAACTTGTAATAGGTAAAATGTCAACTTTCACCTTGACCTTGCCCAAGGTCACAAGGTCAAAGGTCAAGGTCACCTGGGTTTCAGTACAGCGACATGTGAATTTTTGTACCTTTGGATTCGCTTTGTTTTTTTAGCTTGCTACATGTCGCAATAAAATTTGGTGCCAGGCATGGGCAAAAACATGGGGAATTTGAGGGTATTCCGCCAGCTTGCAAAAAATAAAAAGGGGGGGGGGGTGTTTCTAAGGGACCCCATAAGAATGTAGTGTGTAGATTTCATCCTAGACCACAGAGAATGGTGAAACAAAATGGACGCCAAATAGTTCGGGGATCGATGTCCTTGACTTGTCGCTACAGTAGAAATCATTCTGACGAACGATACAAAAATTTCCAGGTCATGAAAGTTGAAGATAGGTTTTTCATGCAAAAATGGCGATTTTCAGAAAAACCATAAATCCTAGCCTTTTGAAAATGCCGCCAATCGATTTAGAATGTCGATTTTACCCCAACCAAGTATCTCGGATGTGCATAAATGTCAACAAAATCGAAAATCGGCAGAAAAAATCAAATGTCAAGGCCCCATCGGTACCCCCTAAATTTCAGCGGTTGAATGTTTGTGCATTGATAAATCCTTGAAATATACATCTGAATTATGTCTTCATGAGTTGTTCTAGCTGAAACAAACATTTTTTCTACTTGATCATTTATTTTGAAATGCCATCGAGTGTCGTCCGGTATGCACGACTGCAGTATTTTACCGAGCAAAGAAACGGTTTCCCTATTACAATGAATTGAAAGTAACATTCCTGTGAATTAAACTGTCAAAATAGCATCACTGTTGACCTCCTGAAAAGTCACCTTTTCAACAAAAAAAAAAAAAAAAAAAAAAAAAAAAACAACTTCGTGATAATATATAAAATTGTCACGTGACTTTAGTCGTTTCCACCAGTCAAATCAATGCGTTTTATTTGTATTTTATAAATAAAAATCAAAGAATTTTCTGTCTTTCTTATTTATTTCATTGGTAAATACACGAAAACATTACAAAATGTCTTTTATTTTAAATGTAGAAAACACATTGAAGGTATATATACGTCAAAATTTGACTTTCTGCATATCGTCTTCCGTGGTCCAGTGGTATCAACGAGGGCTGGCAAGATTGACATCGTCGGTTCGAGCCTAGGATGTGACATATGATTTTTGCATGGTTTTCTGCTACGTTTCACGTATATTTTATGCAGTTATGGTTTTTTATATAGAAAAAACAAAAAAAAAACTGAAATTTTTTTACGCCGCGGTGTAAAAAATGTCGATGGAAGTGGTAAGCCATGATTATTTGTGGCGAAGTCACAAATGAACCTATATTATTAAGGCTTTCCACTTCCGAGTGGGAAGCCTTACTGTTATTCTTCTGTTTCTTATTATTATTCTTATTTTTTTCCGCCAAGTTTTCTTTTCCCATTATAAATTTTGTTTCGCGACATGTCGTAAAGACATTTTGTACTATGGATGTATAAGACATTACGCTTTCGCAGTTGACCCTGTCACACCGAACACTTGTTCTTTACGGAGTTATCTACCCTGTTACAGAAAAGATTGTGTGCAGATAAACTATGAAACCGTAAAAGATTTCGCAATAAAAGTTGTTGCAAAATGGTCAGCTATGGATTGCGACAATTTGTTACATATCGCGCAAAGTATTTTGACGACTCCTTGTAGGAGTTATTTCCCCTTATTTATTGGAAGTAAAATTTGTACCATTGTAACTCATGAACCAGAGGTGATATAGACTAGATATTTCACAGTTGGCCATCATTGACCTTGACCTTGAAAAAGGTCACAAGGTCAAAGGTCAAGGTCATGTTCTAATTTTTGACCCTTGGTTGTGTGCAGATCTTCTCCTTTACTATAATAGATAGAGAACTGAAACCTTTACCAAAATGTGTATCATATTAAGATCTTGAATCGTCACTTTTTTTATTTGACATTTTATAAGAGTTGTCTCCCCTTAGACCAATAATATGCATTGTGAGTTACATTAGATCACTATATCTCAGTAACTATAACAGATATATACATGAAACCTTATATCATTGGTCATCATTGACCTTGACCTTGAAAATGGACACAAGGTCAAAGGTCAAGGTCACGTTTGAAATTTTGACATTGTCTCGCCATCGCTATTCCCTTGAAACGGTAAAAGATAGGCAATAACTTGTAATAGGTAAAATGTCAACTTTCACCTTGACCTTGCCCAAGGTCACAAGGTCAAAGGTCAAGGTCACCTGGGTTTCAGTACAGCGACATGTGAATTTTTGTACCTTTGGATTCGCTTTGTTTTTTTAGCTTGCTACATGTCGCAATAAAATTTGGTGCCAGGCATGGGCAAAAACATGGGGAATTTGAGGGTATTCCGCCAGCTTGCAAAAAATAAAAAGGGGGGGGGGGTGTTTCTAAGGGACCCCATAAGAATGTAGTGTGTAGATTTCATCCTAGACCACAGAGAATGGTGAAACAAAATGGACGCCAAATAGTTCGGGGATCGATGTCCTTGACTTGTCGCTACAGTAGAAATCATTCTGACGAACGATACAAAAATTTCCAGGTCATGAAAGTTGAAGATAGGTTTTTCATGCAAAAATGGCGATTTTCAGAAAAACCATAAATCCTAGCCTTTTGAAAATGCCGCCAATCGATTTAGAATGTCGATTTTACCCCAACCAAGTATCTCGGATGTGCATAAATGTCAACAAAATCGAAAATCGGCAGAAAAAATCAAATGTCAAGGCCCCATCGGTACCCCCTAAATTTCAGCGGTTGAATGTTTGTGCATTGATAAATCCTTGAAATATACATCTGAATTATGTCTTCATGAGTTGTTCTAGCTGAAACAAACATTTTTTCTACTTGATCATTTATTTTGAAATGCCATCGAGTGTCGTCCGGTATGCACGACTGCAGTATTTTACCGAGCAAAGAAACGGTTTCCCTATTACAATGAATTGAAAGTAACATTCCTGTGAATTAAACTGTCAAAATAGCATCACTGTTGACCTCCTGAAAAGTCACCTTTTCAACAAAAAAAAAAAAAAAAAAAAAAAAAAAAACAACTTCGTGATAATATATAAAATTGTCACGTGACTTTAGTCGTTTCCACCAGTCAAATCAATGCGTTTTATTTGTATTTTATAAATAAAAATCAAAGAATTTTCTGTCTTTCTTATTTATTTCATTGGTAAATACACGAAAACATTACAAAATGTCTTTGTATTTTAAATGTAGAAAACACATTGAAGGTATATATACGTCAAAATTTGACTTTCTGCATATCGTCTTCCGTGGTCCAGTGGTATCAACGAGGGCTGGCAAGACTGACATCGTCGGTTCGAGCCTAGGATGTGACATATGATTTTTGCATGGTTTTCTGCTACGTTTCACGTATATTTTATGCAGTTATGGTTTTTTATATAGAAAAAACAAAAAAAAAACTGAAATTTTTTTACGCCGCGGTGTAAAAAATGTCGATGGAAGTGGTAAGCCATGATTATTTGTGGCGAAGTCACAAATGAACCTATATTATTAAGGCTTTCCACTTCCGAGTGGGAAGCCTTACTGTTATTCTTCTGTTTCTTATTATTATTCTTATTTTTTTCCGCCAAGTTTTCTTTTCCCATTATAAATTTTGTTTCGCGACATGTCGTAAAGACATTTTGTACTATGGATGTATAAGACATTACGCTTTCGCAGTTGACCCTGTCACACCGAACACTTGTTCTTTACGGAGTTATCTACCCTGTTACAGAAAAGATTGTGTGCAGATAAACTATGAAACCGTAAAAGATTTCGCAATAAAAGTTGTTGCAAAATGGTCAGCTATGGATTGCGACAATTTGTTACATATCGCGCAAAGTATTTTGACGACTCCTTGTAGGAGTTATTTCCCCTTATTTATTGGAAGTAAAATTTGTACCATTGTAACTCATGAACCAGAGGTGATATAGACTAGATATTTCACAGTTGGCCATCATTGACCTTGACCTTGAAAAAGGTCACAAGGTCAAAGGTCAAGGTCATGTTCTAATTTTTGACCCTTGGTTGTGTGCAGATCTTCTCCTTTACTATAATAGATAGAGAACTGAAACCTTTACCAAAATGTGTATCATATTAAGATCTTGAATCGTCACTTTTTTTATTTGACATTTTATAAGAGTTGTCTCCCCTTAGACCAATAATATGCATTGTGAGTACATTAGATCACTATATCTCAGTAACTATAACAGATATATACATGAAACCTTATATCATTGGTCATCATTGACCTTGACCTTGAAAATGGACACAAGGTCAAAGGTCAAGGTCACGTTTGAAATTTTGACATTGTCTCGCCATCGCTATTCCCTTGAAACGGTAAAAGATAGGCAATAACTTGTAATAGGTAAAATGTCAACTTTCACCTTGACCTTGCCCAAGGTCACAAGGTCAAAGGTCAAGGTCACCTGGGTTTCAGTACAGCGACATGTGAATTTTTGTACCTTTGGATTCGCTTTGTTTTTTTAGCTTGCTACATGTCGCAATAAAATTTGGTGCCAGGCATGGGCAAAAACATGGGGAATTTGAGGGTATTCCGCCAGCTTGCAAAAAATAAAAAGGGGGGGGGGGTGTTTCTAAGGGACCCCATAAGAATGTAGTGTGTAGATTTCATCCTAGACCACAGAGAATGGTGAAACAAAATGGACGCCAAATAGTTCGGGGATCGATGTCCTTGACTTGTCGCTACAGTAGAAATCATTCTGACGAACGATACAAAAATTTCCAGGTCATGAAAGTTGAAGATAGGTTTTTCATGCAAAAATGGCGATTTTCAGAAAAACCATAAATCCTAGCCTTTTGAAAATGCCGCCAATCGATTTAGAATGTCGATTTTACCCCAACCAAGTATCTCGGATGTGCATAAATGTCAACAAAATCGAAAATCGGCAGAAAAAATCAAATGTCAAGGCCCCATCGGTACCCCCTAAATTTCAGCGGTTGAATGTTTGTGCATTGATAAATCCTTGAAATATACATCTGAATTATGTCTTCATGAGTTGTTCTAGCTGAAACAAACATTTTTTCTACTTGATCATTTATTTTGAAATGCCATCGAGTGTCGTCCGGTATGCACGACTGCAGTATTTTACCGAGCAAAGAAACGGTTTCCCTATTACAATGAATTGAAAGTAACATTCCTGTGAATTAAACTGTCAAAATAGCATCACTGTTGACCTCCTGAAAAGTCACCTTTTCAACAAAAAAAAAAAAAAAAAAAAAAAAAAAAAACAACTTCGTGATAATATATAAAATTGTCACGTGACTTTAGTCGTTTCCACCAGTCAAATCAATGCGTTTTATTTGTATTTTATAAATAAAAATCAAAGAATTTTCTGTCTTTCTTATTTATTTCATTGGTAAATACACGAAAACATTACAAAATGTCTTTGTATTTTAAATGTAGAAAACACATTGAAGGTATATATACGTCAAAATTTGACTTTCTGCATATCGTCTTCCGTGGTCCAGTGGTATCAACGAGGGCTGGCAAGATTGACATCGTCGGTTCGAGCCTAGGATGTGACATATGATTTTTGCATGGTTTTCTGCTACGTTTCACGTATATTTTATGCAGTTATGGTTTTTTATATAGAAAAAACAAAAAAAAAACTGAAATTTTTTTACGCCGCGGTGTAAAAAATGTCGATGGAAGTGGTAAGCCATGATTATTTGTGGCGAAGTCACAAATGAACCTATATTATTAAGGCTTTCCACTTCCGAGTGGGAAGCCTTACTGTTATTCTTCTGTTTCTTATTATTATTCTTATTTTTTTCCGCCAAGTTTTCTTTTCCCATTATAAATTTTGTTTCGCGACATGTCGTAAAGACATTTTGTACTATGGATGTATAAGACATTACGCTTTCGCAGTTGACCCTGTCACACCGAACACTTGTTCTTTACGGAGTTATCTACCCTGTTACAGAAAAGATTGTGTGCAGATAAACTATGAAACCGTAAAAGATTTCGCAATAAAAGTTGTTGCAAAATGGTCAGCTATGGATTGCGACAATTTGTTACATATCGCGCAAAGTATTTTGACGACTCCTTGTAGGAGTTATTTCCCCTTATTTATTGGAAGTAAAATTTGTACCATTGTAACTCATGAACCAGAGGTGATATAGACTAGATATTTCACAGTTGGCCATCATTGACCTTGACCTTGAAAAAGGTCACAAGGTCAAAGGTCAAGGTCATGTTCTAATTTTTGACCCTTGGTTGTGTGCAGATCTTCTCCTTTACTATAATAGATAGAGAACTGAAACCTTTACCAAAATGTGTATCATATTAAGATCTTGAATCGTCACTTTTTTTATTTGACATTTTATAAGAGTTGTCTCCCCTTAGACCAATAATATGCATTGTGAGTTACATTAGATCACTATATCTCAGTAACTATAACAGATATATACATGAAACCTTATATCATTGGTCATCATTGACCTTGACCTTGAAAATGGACACAAGGTCAAAGGTCAAGGTCACGTTTGAAATTTTGACATTGTCTCGCCATCGCTATTCCCTTGAAACGGTAAAAGATAGGCAATAACTTGTAATAGGTAAAATGTCAACTTTCACCTTGACCTTGCCCAAGGTCACAAGGTCAAAGGTCAAGGTCACCTGGGTTTCAGTACAGCGACATGTGAATTTTTGTACCTTTGGATTCGCTTTGTTTTTTTAGCTTGCTACATGTCGCAATAAAATTTGGTGCCAGGCATGGGCAAAAACATGGGGAATTTGAGGGTATTCCGCCAGCTTGCAAAAAATAAAAAGGGGGGGGGTGTTTCTAAGGGACCCCATAAGAATGTAGTGTGTAGATTTCATCCTAGACCACAGAGAATGGTGAAACAAAATGGACGCCAAATAGTTCGGGGATCGATGTCCTTGACTTGTCGCTACAGTAGAAATCATTCTGACGAACGATACAAAAATTTCCAGGTCATGAAAGTTGAAGATAGGTTTTTCATGCAAAAATGGCGATTTTCAGAAAAACCATAAATCCTAGCCTTTTGAAAATGCCGCCAATCGATTTAGAATGTCGATTTTACCCCAACCAAGTATCTCGGATGTGCATAAATGTCAACAAAATCGAAAATCGGCAGAAAAAATCAAATGTCAAGGCCCCATCGGTACCCCCTAAATTTCAGCGGTTGAATGTTTGTGCATTGATAAATCCTTGAAATATACATCTGAATTATGTCTTCATGAGTTGTTCTAGCTGAAACAAACATTTTTTCTACTTGATCATTTATTTTGAAATGCCATCGAGTGTCGTCCGGTATGCACGACTGCAGTATTTTACCGAGCAAAGAAACGGTTTCCCTATTACAATGAATTGAAAGTAACATTCCTGTGAATTAAACTGTCAAAATAGCATCACTGTTGACCTCCTGAAAAGTCACCTTTTCAACAAAAAAAAAAAAAAAAAAAAAAAAAAAAACAACTTCGTGATAATATATAAAATTGTCACGTGACTTTAGTCGTTTCCACCAGTCAAATCAATGCGTTTTATTTGTATTTTATAAATAAAAATCAAAGAATTTTCTGTCTTTCTTATTTATTTCATTGGTAAATACACGAAAACATTACAAAATGTCTTTGTATTTTAAATGTAGAAAACACATTGAAGGTATATATACGTCAAAATTTGACTTTCTGCATATCGTCTTCCGTGGTCCAGTGGTATCAACGAGGGCTGGCAAGACTGACATCGTCGGTTCGAGCCTAGGATGTGACATATGATTTTTGCATGGTTTTCTGCTACGTTTCACGTATATTTTATGCAGTTATGGTTTTTTATATAGAAAAAACAAAAAAAAAACTGAAATTTTTTTACGCCGCGGTGTAAAAAATGTCGATGGAAGTGGTAAGCCATGATTATTTGTGGCGAAGTCACAAATGAACCTATATTATTAAGGCTTTCCACTTCCGAGTGGGAAGCCTTACTGTTATTCTTCTGTTTCTTATTATTATTCTTATTTTTTTCCGCCAAGTTTTCTTTTCCCATTATAAATTTTGTTTCGCGACATGTCGTAAAGACATTTTGTACTATGGATGTATAAGACATTACGCTTTCGCAGTTGACCCTGTCACACCGAACACTTGTTCTTTACGGAGTTATCTACCCTGTTACAGAAAAGATTGTGTGCAGATAAACTATGAAACCGTAAAAGATTTCGCAATAAAAGTTGTTGCAAAATGGTCAGCTATGGATTGCGACAATTTGTTACATATCGCGCAAAGTATTTTGACGACTCCTTGTAGGAGTTATTTCCCCTTATTTATTGGAAGTAAAATTTGTACCATTGTAACTCATGAACCAGAGGTGATATAGACTAGATATTTCACAGTTGGCCATCATTGACCTTGACCTTGAAAAAGGTCACAAGGTCAAAGGTCAAGGTCATGTTCTAATTTTTGACCCTTGGTTGTGTGCAGATCTTCTCCTTTACTATAATAGATAGAGAACTGAAACCTTTACCAAAATGTGTATCATATTAAGATCTTGAATCGTCACTTTTTTTATTTGACATTTTATAAGAGTTGTCTCCCCTTAGACCAATAATATGCATTGTGAGTTACATTAGATCACTATATCTCAGTAACTATAACAGATATATACATGAAACCTTATATCATTGGTCATCATTGACCTTGACCTTGAAAATGGACACAAGGTCAAAGGTCAAGGTCACGTTTGAAATTTTGACATTGTCTCGCCATCGCTATTCCCTTGAAACGGTAAAAGATAGGCAATAACTTGTAATAGGTAAAATGTCAACTTTCACCTTGACCTTGCCCAAGGTCACAAGGTCAAAGGTCAAGGTCACCTGGGTTTCAGTACAGCGACATGTGAATTTTTGTACCTTTGGATTCGCTTTGTTTTTTTAGCTTGCTACATGTCGCAATAAAATTTGGTGCCAGGCATGGGCAAAAACATGGGGAATTTGAGGGTATTCCGCCAGCTTGCAAAAAATAAAAAGGGGGGGGGGGTGTTTCTAAGGGACCCCATAAGAATGTAGTGTGTAGATTTCATCCTAGACCACAGAGAATGGTGAAACAAAATGGACGCCAAATAGTTCGGGGATCGATGTCCTTGACTTGTCGCTACAGTAGAAATCATTCTGACGAACGATACAAAAATTTCCAGGTCATGAAAGTTGAAGATAGGTTTTTCATGCAAAAATGGCGATTTTCAGAAAAACCATAAATCCTAGCCTTTTGAAAATGCCGCCAATCGATTTAGAATGTCGATTTTACCCCAACCAAGTATCTCGGATGTGCATAAATGTCAACAAAATCGAAAATCGGCAGAAAAAATCAAATGTCAAGGCCCCATCGGTACCCCCTAAATTTCAGCGGTTGAATGTTTGTGCATTGATAAATCCTTGAAATATACATCTGAATTATGTCTTCATGAGTTGTTCTAGCTGAAACAAACATTTTTTCTACTTGATCATTTATTTTGAAATGCCATCGAGTGTCGTCCGGTATGCACGACTGCAGTATTTTACCGAGCAAAGAAACGGTTTCCCTATTACAATGAATTGAAAGTAACATTCCTGTGAATTAAACTGTCAAAATAGCATCACTGTTGACCTCCTGAAAAGTCACCTTTTCAACAAAAAAAAAAAAAAAAAAAAAAAAAAACAACTTCGTGATAATATATAAAATTGTCACGTGACTTTAGTCGTTTCCACCAGTCAAATCAATGCGTTTTATTTGTATTTTATAAATAAAAATCAAAGAATTTTCTGTCTTTCTTATTTATTTCATTGGTAAATACACGAAAACATTACAAAATGTCTTTGTATTTTAAATGTAGAAAACACATTGAAGGTATATATACGTCAAAATTTGACTTTCTGCATATCGTCTTCCGTGGTCCAGTGGTATCAACGAGGGCTGGAAAGACTGACATCGTCGGTTCGAGCCTAGGATGTGACATATGATTTTTGCATGGTTTTCTGCTACGTTTCACGTATATTTTATGCAGTTATGGTTTTTTATATAGAAAAAACCAAAAAAAAACTGAAATTTTTTTACGCCGCGGTGTAAAAAATGTCGATGGAAGTGGTAAGCCATGATTATTTGTGGCGAAGTCACAAATGAACCTATATTATTAAGGCTTTCCACTTCCGAGTGGGAAGCCTTACTGTTATTCTTCTGTTTCTTATTATTATTCTTATTTTTTTCCGCCAAGTTTTCTTTTCCCATTATAAATTTTGTTTCGCGACATGTCGTAAAGACATTTTGTACTATGGATGTATAAGACATTACGCTTTCGCAGTTGACCCTGTCACACCGAACACTTGTTCTTTACGGAGTTATCTACCCTGTTACAGAAAAGATTGTGTGCAGATAAACTATGAAACCGTAAAAGATTTCGCAATAAAAGTTGTTGCAAAATGGTCAGCTATGGATTGCGACAATTTGTTACATATCGCGCAAAGTATTTTGACGACTCCTTGTAGGAGTTATTTCCCCTTATTTATTGGAAGTAAAATTTGTACCATTGTAACTCATGAACCAGAGGTGATATAGACTAGATATTTCACAGTTGGCCATCATTGACCTTGACCTTGAAAAAGGTCACAAGGTCAAAGGTCAAGGTCATGTTCTAATTTTTGACCCTTGGTTGTGTGCAGATCTTCTCCTTTACTATAATAGATAGAGAACTGAAACCTTTACCAAAATGTGTATCATATTAAGATCTTGAATCGTCACTTTTTTTATTTGACATTTTATAAGAGTTGTCTCCCCTTAGACCAATAATATGCATTGTGAGTTACATTAGATCACTATATCTCAGTAACTATAACAGATATATACATGAAACCTTATATCATTGGTCATCATTGACCTTGACCTTGAAAATGGACACAAGGTCAAAGGTCAAGGTCACGTTTGAAATTTTGACATTGTCTCGCCATCGCTATTCCCTTGAAACGGTAAAAGATAGGCAATAACTTGTAATAGGTAAAATGTCAACTTTCACCTTGACCTTGCCCAAGGTCACAAGGTCAAAGGTCAAGGTCACCTGGGTTTCAGTACAGCGACATGTGAATTTTTGTACCTTTGGATTCGCTTTGTTTTTTTAGCTTGCTACATGTCGCAATAAAATTTGGTGCCAGGCATGGGCAAAAACATGGGGAATTTGAGGGTATTCCGCCAGCTTGCAAAAAATAAAAAGGGGGGGGGGTGTTTCTAAGGGACCCCATAAGAATGTAGTGTGTAGATTTCATCCTAGACCACAGAGAATGGTGAAACAAAATGGACGCCAAATAGTTCGGGGATCGATGTCCTTGACTTGTCGCTACAGTAGAAATCATTCTGACGAACGATACAAAAATTTCCAGGTCATGAAAGTTGAAGATAGGTTTTTCATGCAAAAATGGCGATTTTCAGAAAAACCATAAATCCTAGCCTTTTGAAAATGCCGCCAATCGATTTAGAATGTCGATTTTACCCCAACCAAGTATCTCGGATGTGCATAAATGTCAACAAAATCGAAAATCGGCAGAAAAAATCAAATGTCAAGGCCCCATCGGTACCCCCTAAATTTCAGCGGTTGAATGTTTGTGCATTGATAAATCCTTGAAATATACATCTGAATTATGTCTTCATGAGTTGTTCTAGCTGAAACAAACATTTTTTCTACTTGATCATTTATTTTGAAATGCCATCGAGTGTCGTCCGGTATGCACGACTGCAGTATTTTACCGAGCAAAGAAACGGTTTCCCTATTACAATGAATTGAAAGTAACATTCCTGTGAATTAAACTGTCAAAATAGCATCACTGTTGACCTCCTGAAAAGTCACCTTTTCAACAAAAAAAAAAAAAAAAAAAAAAAAAAAAACAACTTCGTGATAATATATAAAATTGTCACGTGACTTTAGTCGTTTCCACCAGTCAAATCAATGCGTTTTATTTGTATTTTATAAATAAAAATCAAAGAATTTTCTGTCTTTCTTATTTATTTCATTGGTAAATACACGAAAACATTACAAAATGTCTTTGTATTTTAAATGTAGAAAACACATTGAAGGTATATATACGTCAAAATTTGACTTTCTGCATATCGTCTTCCGTGGTCCAGTGGTATCAACGAGGGCTGGCAAGATTGACATCGTCGGTTCGAGCCTAGGATGTGACATATGATTTTTGCATGGTTTTCTGCTACGTTTCACGTATATTTTATGCAGTTATGGTTTTTTATATAGAAAAAACAAAAAAAAAACTGAAATTTTTTTACGCCGCGGTGTAAAAAATGTCGATGGAAGTGGTAAGCCATGATTATTTGTGGCGAAGTCACAAATGAACCTATATTATTAAGGCTTTCCACTTCCGAGTGGGAAGCCTTACTGTTATTCTTCTGTTTCTTATTATTATTCTTATTTTTTTCCGCCAAGTTTTCTTTTCCCATTATAAATTTTGTTTCGCGACATGTCGTAAAGACATTTTGTACTATGGATGTATAAGACATTACGCTTTCGCAGTTGACCCTGTCACACCGAACACTTGTTCTTTACGGAGTTATCTACCCTGTTACAGAAAAGATTGTGTGCAGATAAACTATGAAACCGTAAAAGATTTCGCAATAAAAGTTGTTGCAAAATGGTCAGCTATGGATTGCGACAATTTGTTACATATCGCGCAAAGTATTTTGACGACTCCTTGTAGGAGTTATTTCCCCTTATTTATTGGAAGTAAAATTTGTACCATTGTAACTCATGAACCAGAGGTGATATAGACTAGATATTTCACAGTTGGCCATCATTGACCTTGACCTTGAAAAAGGTCACAAGGTCAAAGGTCAAGGTCATGTTCTAATTTTTGACCCTTAGTTGTGTGCAGATCTTCTCCTTTACTATAATAGATAGAGAACTGAAACCTTTACCAAAATGTGTATCATATTAAGATCTTGAATCGTCACTTTTTTTATTTGACATTTTATAAGAGTTGTCTCCCCTTAGACCAATAATATGCATTGTGAGTTACATTAGATCACTATATCTCAGTAACTATAACAGATATATACATGAAACCTTATATCATTGGTCATCATTGACCTTGACCTTGAAAATGGACACAAGGTCAAAGGTCAAGGTCACGTTTGAAATTTTGACATTGTCTCGCCATCGCTATTCCCTTGAAACGGTAAAAGATAGGCAATAACTTGTAATAGGTAAAATGTCAACTTTCACCTTGACCTTGCCCAAGGTCACAAGGTCAAAGGTCAAGGTCACCTGGGTTTCAGTACAGCGACATGTGAATTTTTGTACCTTTGGATTCGCTTTGTTTTTTTAGCTTGCTACATGTCGCAATAAAATTTGGTGCCAGGCATGGGCAAAAACATGGGGAATTTGAGGGTATTCCGCCAGCTTGCAAAAAATAAAAAGGGGGGGGGGTGTTTCTAAGGGACCCCATAAGAATGTAGTGTGTAGATTTCATCCTAGACCACAGAGAATGGTGAAACAAAATGGACGCCAAATAGTTCGGGGATCGATGTCCTTGACTTGTCGCTACAGTAGAAATCATTCTGACGAACGATACAAAAATTTCCAGGTCATGAAAGTTGAAGATAGGTTTTTCATGCAAAAATGGCGATTTTCAGAAAAACCATAAATCCTAGCCTTTTGAAAATGCCGCCAATCGATTTAGAATGTCGATTTTACCCCAACCAAGTATCTCGGATGTGCATAAATGTCAACAAAATCGAAAATCGGCAGAAAAAATCAAATGTCAAGGCCCCATCGGTACCCCCTAAATTTCAGCGGTTGAATGTTTGTGCATTGATAAATCCTTGAAATATACATCTGAATTATGTCTTCATGAGTTGTTCTAGCTGAAACAAACATTTTTTCTACTTGATCATTTATTTTGAAATGCCATCGAGTGTCGTCCGGTATGCACGACTGCAGTATTTTACCGAGCAAAGAAACGGTTTCCCTATTACAATGAATTGAAAGTAACATTCCTGTGAATTAAACTGTCAAAATAGCATCACTGTTGACCTCCTGAAAAGTCACCTTTTCAACAAAAAAAAAAAAAAAAAAAAAAAAAAAAACAACTTCGTGATAATATATAAAATTGTCACGTGACTTTAGTCGTTTCCACCAGTCAAATCAATGCGTTTTATTTGTATTTTATAAATAAAAATCAAAGAATTTTCTGTCTTTCTTATTTATTTCATTGGTAAATACACGAAAACATTACAAAATGTCTTTGTATTTTAAATGTAGAAAACACATTGAAGGTATATATACGTCAAAATTTGACTTTCTGCATATCGTCTTCCGTGGTCCAGTGGTATCAACGAGGGCTGGCAAGATTGACATCGTCGGTTCGAGCCTAGGATGTGACATATGATTTTTGCATGGTTTTCTGCTACGTTTCACGTATATTTTATGCAGTTATGGTTTTTTATATAGAAAAAACAAAAAAAAAACTGAAATTTTTTTACGCCGCGGTGTAAAAAATGTCGATGGAAGTGGTAAGCCATGATTATTTGTGGCGAAGTCACAAATGAACCTATATTATTAAGGCTTTCCACTTCCGAGTGGGAAGCCTTACTGTTATTCTTCTGTTTCTTATTATTAAGGCTTTCCACTTTCCGAGTGGAAAGCCTTCCTGTTATTTGTCTGTTTATTATTATTAAGGCTTTCCACTTTCCGAGTGGAAAGCCTTCCTGTTATTTGTCTGTTTATTATTATTATTATTCTTTTTTTTCCGCCAAGTTTTCTTTTCCCATTATAAATTTTGTTTCGCGACATGTCATAAAGACATTTTGTACTATGGATGTATGAGACATTACGCTTTCGCAGTTAACCCTGGCTCACCGAACACTTGTTCTTTACGGAGTTATCTCCCCTGTTACAGAAAAGCTTGTGTGCAGATAAACTATGAAACCGTAAAAGATTTCGCAATAAAACTTTTTGCAAAATGGTCAGCTATTGATCGCGACAATTTGTTACATATCGCGCAAAGTATTTTGACGACTCCTTGTAGGAGTTATTTCCCCTTATTTATTGGAAGTACAATTTGTACCATTGTAACTCATGAACCAGAGGTGATATAGACTAGATATTTCACAGTTGGTCATCATTGACCTTGACCTTGAAAAAGGTCACAAGGTCAAAGGTCAAGGTCATGTTCTAATTTTTGACCCTTGGTTGTGTGCAGATCTCCTCCTTTACTCTAATAGATAGAGAACTGAAACCTTTACCAAAATGTGTATCATATTGAGATCTTGAATCGTCACTTTTTTTATTTGACATTTTTATAAGAGTTATCTCCCCTAGACCAATAAAATATATTGTGAATTGCATTATATCACTATATCTCAGTAACTATAACAGATATATATATGAAACCTTATATCATTGGTCATCATTGACCTTGACCTTGAAAATGGACACAAGGTCAAAGGTCAAGGTCACGTTTGAAATTTTGGCATTGTCTTGTCATCGCTATTACTTTGAAACGGTAAAAGATAGGCTATAAGTTATAATGGATAAAATGTTGGTCTCATAAAGGCGCAACTTTTTTCTATTTAAAGGGAAAGGATCCGGCTTCATCTTATAGGAGTTATCCGCCATTACAACCATTGATAATTAGTTTTTCATTAATTACTTATCAACTATTGATAGTAGAGGCATGTGGTCTTCACTATGGATCATTAGGACCCTTGACCTTGAAAACAAATACAAGGTCAAAGGTCAAGGTCATTTTCTAATTTTTTGTATATATTATAAGTAGTCATATCTTAATGACTTTAAGAGATATTGGCATAAAATCTTCAATGTTGATCACTGTTGACCTTCAGCATGGTCAAGGTCATGCTGTAAAAGTCAAGGTCAAAGTCCTTTATAAATGTTTTTCATGGTACTATGTATTTTGAATGGCTTCTTCTTTTAATGCTATTGCCTATAAGTAATATTTATGTAGATTAAAAGATCAGTAGTCAAGGTCATTCAAGTTTTCTTACGTCCTATTTAATGACCTTTCTTATTTTTAAAGATATCTAAATAGTTTTTTAATAATTTTTGTTCTTATTAATTGCTATAGACAAATTACGTATGTTTCTTAGCTTTTTGGTTTCAAGGTCATTTATTTAAGGTCTTCTTTTGAAGTGGAAAGCCTATTAATCGTTCTTTAGAACGATTGAACCTATATTTATTATTCTTTTTTTTCCGCCAAGTTTTCTTTTCCCATTATAAATTTTGTTTCGCGACATGTCGTAAAGACATTTTGTACTATGGATGTATGAGACATTACGCTTTCGCAGTTAACCCTGGCTCACCGAACACTTGTTCTTTACGGAGTTATCTCCCCTGTTACAGAAAAGCTTGTGTGCAGATAAACTATGAAACCGTAAAAGATTTCCCAATAAAACTTTTTGCAAAATGGTCAGCTATTGATCGCGACAATTTGTTACATATCGCGCAAAGTATTTTGACGACTCCTTGCAGGAGTTATTTCCCCTTATTTATTGGAAGTACATTTTGTAGCATTGTAACTCATGAACCAGAGGTGATATAGACTAGATATTTCACAGTTGGTCATCATTGACCTTGACCTTGAAAAAGGTCACAAGGTCAAAGGTCAAGGTCATGTTCTAATTTTTGACCCTTGGTTGTGTGCAGATCTCCTCCTTTACTATAATAGATAGAGAACTGAAACCTTTACCAAAATGTGTATCATATTGAGATCTTGAATCGTCACTTTTTTTATTTGACATTTTTATAAGAGTTATCTCCCCTAGACCAATAAAATGTATTGTGAATTGCATTATATCACTATATCTCAGTAACTATAACAGATATATATATGAAACCTTATATCATTGGTCATCACTGACCTTGACCTTGAAAATGGACACAAGGTCAAAGGTCAAGGTCACGTTTGAAATTTTGGCATTGTCTTGTCATCGCTATTACTTTGAAACGGTAAAAGATAGGCTATAAGTTATAATGGATAAAATATTGGTCTCATAAAGGCGCAACTTTTTTCTATTTAAAGGGAAAGGATCCGGCTTCATCTTATAGGAGTTATCCCCCATTACAACCATTGATAATTAGTTTTTCATTAATTACTTATCAACTATTGATAGTAGAGGCATGGGGTCTTCACTATGGATCATTAGGACCCTTGACCTTGAAAACAAATACAAGGTCAAAGGTCAAGGTCATTTTCTAATTTTTTGTATATATTATAAGTAGTCATATCTTAATGACTTTAAGAGATATTGGCATAAAATCTTCAATGTTGATCACTGTTGACCTTCAGCATGGTCAAGGTCATGCTGTAAAAGTCAAGGTCAAAGTCCTTTATAAATGTTTTTCATGGTACTATGTATTTTGAATGGCTTATTCTTTTAATGCTATTGCCTATAAGTAATATTTACGTAGATTAAAAGATGAGTTGTCAAGGTCATTCAAGTTTTCTTACGTCCTATTTAATGACCTTTCTTATTTTTAAAGATATCTAAATAGTTTTTTAATAATTTTTGTTCTTATTAATTGCTATAGACAAATTACGTATGTTTCTTAGCTTTTTGGTTTCAAGGTCATTTATTTAAGGTCTTCTTTTGAAGTGGAAAGCCTATTAATCGTTCTTTAGAACGATTGAACCTATATTTATTCTTATTTTTTTCCGCCAAGTTTTCTTTTCCCATTATAAATTTTGTTTCGCGACATGTCGTAAAGACATTTTGTACTATGGATGTATAAGACATTACGCTTTCGCAGTTGACCCTGTCACACCGAACACTTGTTCTTTACGGAGTTATCTACCCTGTTACAGAAAAGATTGTGTGCAGATAAACTATGAAACCGTAAAAGATTTCGCAATAAAAGTTGTTGCAAAATGGTCAGCTATGGATTGCGACAATTTGTTACATATCGCGCAAAGTATTTTGACGACTCCTTGTAGGAGTTATTTCCCCTTATTTATTGGAAGTAAAATTTGTACCATTGTAACTCATGAACCAGAGGTGATATAGACTAGATATTTCACAGTTGGCCATCATTGACCTTGACCTTGAAAAAGGTCACAAGGTCAAAGGTCAAGGTCATGTTCTAATTTTTGACCCTTGGTTGTGTGCAGATCTTCTCCTTTACTATAATAGATAGAGAACTGAAACCTTTACCAAAATGTGTATCATATTAAGATCTTGAATCGTCACTTTTTTTATTTGACATTTTATAAGAGTTGTCTCCCCTTAGACCAATAATATGCATTGTGAGTTACATTAGATCACTATATCTCAGTAACTATAACAGATATATACATGAAACCTTATATCATTGGTCATCATTGACCTTGACCTTGAAAATGGACACAAGGTCAAAGGTCAAGGTCACGTTTGAAATTTTGACATTGTCTCGCCATCGCTATTCCCTTGAAACGGTAAAAGATAGGCAATAACTTGTAATAGGTAAAATGTCAACTTTCACCTTGACCTTGCCCAAGGTCACAAGGTCAAAGGTCAAGGTCACCTGGGTTTCAGTACAGCGACATGTGAATTTTTGTACCTTTGGATTCGCTTTGTTTTTTTAGCTTGCTACATGTCGCAATAAAATTTGGTGCCAGGCATGGGCAAAAACATGGGGAATTTGAGGGTATTCCGCCAGCTTGCAAAAAATAAAAAGGGGGGGGGGGTGTTTCTAAGGGACCCCATAAGAATGTAGTGTGTAGATTTCATCCTAGACCACAGAGAATGGTGAAACAAAATGGACGCCAAATAGTTCGGGGATCGATGTCCTTGACTTGTCGCTACAGTAGAAATCATTCTGACGAACGATACAAAAATTTCCAGGTCATGAAAGTTGAAGATAGGTTTTTCATGCAAAAATGGCGATTTTCAGAAAAACCATAAATCCTAGCCTTTTGAAAATGCCGCCAATCGATTTAGAATGTCGATTTTACCCCAACCAAGTATCTCGGATGTGCATAAATGTCAACAAAATCGAAAATCGGCAGAAAAAATCAAATGTCAAGGCCCCATCGGTACCCCCTAAATTTCAGCGGTTGAATGTTTGTGCATTGATAAATCCTTGAAATATACATCTGAATTATGTCTTCATGAGTTGTTCTAGCTGAAACAAACATTTTTTCTACTTGATCATTTATTTTGAAATGCCATCGAGTGTCGTCCGGTATGCACGACTGCAGTATTTTACCGAGCAAAGAAACGGTTTCCCTATTACAATGAATTGAAAGTAACATTCCTGTGAATTAAACTGTCAAAATAGCATCACTGTTGACCTCCTGAAAAGTCACCTTTTCAACAAAAAAAAAAAAAAAAAAAAAAAAAAAAACAACTTCGTGATAATATATAAAATTGTCACGTGACTTTAGTCGTTTCCACCAGTCAAATCAATGCGTTTTATTTGTATTTTATAAATAAAAATCAAAGAATTTTCTGTCTTTCTTATTTATTTCATTGGTAAATACACGAAAACATTACAAAATGTCTTTGTATTTTAAATGTAGAAAACACATTGAAGGTATATATACGTCAAAATTTGACTTTCTGCATATCGTCTTCCGTGGTCCAGTGGTATCAACGAGGGCTGGCAAGATTGACATCGTCGGTTCGAGCCTAGGATGTGACATATGATTTTTGCATGGTTTTCTGCTACGTTTCACGTATATTTTATGCAGTTATGGTTTTTTATATAGAAAAAACAAAAAAAAAACTGAAATTTTTTTACGCCGCGGTGTAAAAAATGTCGATGGAAGTGGTAAGCCATGATTATTTGTGGCGAAGTCACAAATGAACCTATATTATTAAGGCTTTCCACTTCCGAGTGGGAAGCCTTACTGTTATTCTTCTGTTTCTTATTATTATTCTTATTTTTTTCCGCCAAGTTTTCTTTTCCCATTATAAATTTTGTTTCGCGACATGTCGTAAAGACATTTTGTACTATGGATGTATAAGACATTACGCTTTCGCAGTTGACCCTGTCACACCGAACACTTGTTCTTTACGGAGTTATCTACCCTGTTACAGAAAAGATTGTGTGCAGATAAACTATGAAACCGTAAAAGATTTCGCAATAAAAGTTGTTGCAAAATGGTCAGCTATGGATTGCGACAATTTGTTACATATCGCGCAAAGTATTTTGACGACTCCTTGTAGGAGTTATTTCCCCTTATTTATTGGAAGTAAAATTTGTACCATTGTAACTCATGAACCAGAGGTGATATAGACTAGATATTTCACAGTTGGCCATCATTGACCTTGACCTTGAAAAAGGTCACAAGGTCAAAGGTCAAGGTCATGTTCTAATTTTTGACCCTTGGTTGTGTGCAGATCTTCTCCTTTACTATAATAGATAGAGAACTGAAACCTTTACCAAAATGTGTATCATATTAAGATCTTGAATCGTCACTTTTTTTATTTGACATTTTATAAGAGTTGTCTCCCCTTAGACCAATAATATGCATTGTGAGTTACATTAGATCACTATATCTCAGTAACTATAACAGATATATACATGAAACCTTATATCATTGGTCATCATTGACCTTGACCTTGAAAATGGACACAAGGTCAAAGGTCAAGGTCACGTTTGAAATTTTGACATTGTCTCGCCATCGCTATTCCCTTGAAACGGTAAAAGATAGGCAATAACTTGTAATAGGTAAAATGTCAACTTTCACCTTGACCTTGCCCAAGGTCACAAGGTCAAAGGTCAAGGTCACCTGGGTTTCAGTACAGCGACATGTGAATTTTTGTACCTTTGGATTCGCTTTGTTTTTTTAGCTTGCTACATGTCGCAATAAAATTTGGTGCCAGGCATGGGCAAAAACATGGGGAATTTGAGGGTATTCCGCCAGCTTGCAAAAAATAAAAAGGGGGGGGGGGTGTTTCTAAGGGACCCCATAAGAATGTAGTGTGTAGATTTCATCCTAGACCACAGAGAATGGTGAAACAAAATGGACGCCAAATAGTTCGGGGATCGATGTCCTTGACTTGTCGCTACAGTAGAAATCATTCTGACGAACGATACAAAAATTTCCAGGTCATGAAAGTTGAAGATAGGTTTTTCATGCAAAAATGGCGATTTTCAGAAAAACCATAAATCCTAGCCTTTTGAAAATGCCGCCAATCGATTTAGAATGTCGATTTTACCCCAACCAAGTATCTCGGATGTGCATAAATGTCAACAAAATCGAAAATCGGCAGAAAAAATCAAATGTCAAGGCCCCATCGGTACCCCCTAAATTTCAGCGGTTGAATGTTTGTGCATTGATAAATCCTTGAAATATACATCTGAATTATGTCTTCATGAGTTGTTCTAGCTGAAACAAACATTTTTTCTACTTGATCATTTATTTTGAAATGCCATCGAGTGTCGTCCGGTATGCACGACTGCAGTATTTTACCGAGCAAAGAAACGGTTTCCCTATTACAATGAATTGAAAGTAACATTCCTGTGAATTAAACTGTCAAAATAGCATCACTGTTGACCTCCTGAAAAGTCACCTTTTCAACAAAAAAAAAAAAAAAAAAAAAAAAAAAAACAACTTCGTGATAATATATAAAATTGTCACGTGACTTTAGTCGTTTCCACCAGTCAAATCAATGCGTTTTATTTGTATTTTATAAATAAAAATCAAAGAATTTTCTGTCTTTCTTATTTATTTCATTGGTAAATACACGAAAACATTACAAAATGTCTTTGTATTTTAAATGTAGAAAACACATTGAAGGTATATATACGTCAAAATTTGACTTTCTGCATATCGTCTTCCGTGGTCCAGTGGTATCAACGAGGGCTGGCAAGATTGACATCGTCGGTTCGAGCCTAGGATGTGACATATGATTTTTGCATGGTTTTCTGCTACGTTTCACGTATATTTTATGCAGTTATGGTTTTTTATATAGAAAAAACAAAAAAAAAACTGAAATTTTTTTACGCCGCGGTGTAAAAAATGTCGATGGAAGTGGTAAGCCATGATTATTTGTGGCGAAGTCACAAATGAACCTATATTATTAAGGCTTTCCACTTCCGAGTGGGAAGCCTTACTGTTATTCTTCTGTTTCTTATTATTATTCTTATTTTTTTCCGCCAAGTTTTCTTTTCCCATTATAAATTTTGTTTCGCGACATGTCGTAAAGACATTTTGTACTATGGATGTATAAGACATTACGCTTTCGCAGTTGACCCTGTCACACCGAACACTTGTTCTTTACGGAGTTATCTACCCTGTTACAGAAAAGATTGTGTGCAGATAAACTATGAAACCGTAAAAGATTTCGCAATAAAAGTTGTTGCAAAATGGTCAGCTATGGATTGCGACAATTTGTTACATATCGCGCAAAGTATTTTGACGACTCCTTGTAGGAGTTATTTCCCCTTATTTATTGGAAGTAAAATTTGTACCATTGTAACTCATGAACCAGAGGTGATATAGACTAGATATTTCACAGTTGGCCATCATTGACCTTGACCTTGAAAAAGGTCACAAGGTCAAAGGTCAAGGTCATGTTCTAATTTTTGACCCTTGGTTGTGTGCAGATCTTCTCCTTTACTATAATAGATAGAGAACTGAAACCTTTACCAAAATGTGTATCATATTAAGATCTTGAATCGTCACTTTTTTTATTTGACATTTTATAAGAGTTGTCTCCCCTTAGACCAATAATATGCATTGTGAGTTACATTAGATCACTATATCTCAGTAACTATAACAGATATATACATGAAACCTTATATCATTGGTCATCATTGACCTTGACCTTGAAAATGGACACAAGGTCAAAGGTCAAGGTCACGTTTGAAATTTTGACATTGTCTCGCCATCGCTATTCCCTTGAAACGGTAAAAGATAGGCAATAACTTGTAATAGGTAAAATGTCAACTTTCACCTTGACCTTGCCCAAGGTCACAAGGTCAAAGGTCAAGGTCACCTGGGTTTCAGTACAGCGACATGTGAATTTTTGTACCTTTGGATTCGCTTTGTTTTTTTAGCTTGCTACATGTCGCAATAAAATTTGGTGCCAGGCATGGGCAAAAACATGGGGAATTTGAGGGTATTCCGCCAGCTTGCAAAAAATAAAAAGGGGGGGGGGGTGTTTCTAAGGGACCCCATAAGAATGTAGTGTGTAGATTTCATCCTAGACCACAGAGAATGGTGAAACAAAATGGACGCCAAATAGTTCGGGGATCGATGTCCTTGACTTGTCGCTACAGTAGAAATCATTCTGACGAACGATACAAAAATTTCCAGGTCATGAAAGTTGAAGATAGGTTTTTCATGCAAAAATGGCGATTTTCAGAAAAACCATAAATCCTAGCCTTTTGAAAATGCCGCCAATCGATTTAGAATGTCGATTTTACCCCAACCAAGTATCTCGGATGTGCATAAATGTCAACAAAATCGAAAATCGGCAGAAAAAATCAAATGTCAAGGCCCCATCGGTACCCCCTAAATTTCAGCGGTTGAATGTTTGTGCATTGATAAATCCTTGAAATATACATCTGAATTATGTCTTCATGAGTTGTTCTAGCTGAAACAAACATTTTTTCTACTTGATCATTTATTTTGAAATGCCATCGAGTGTCGTCCGGTATGCACGACTGCAGTATTTTACCGAGCAAAGAAACGGTTTCCCTATTACAATGAATTGAAAGTAACATTCCTGTGAATTAAACTGTCAAAATAGCATCACTGTTGACCTCCTGAAAAGTCACCTTTTCAACAAAAAAAAAAAAAAAAAAAAAAAAAAAAACAACTTCGTGATAATATATAAAATTGTCACGTGACTTTAGTCGTTTCCACCAGTCAAATCAATGCGTTTTATTTGTATTTTATAAATAAAAATCAAAGAATTTTCTGTCTTTCTTATTTATTTCATTGGTAAATACACGAAAACATTACAAAATGTCTTTGTATTTTAAATGTAGAAAACACATTGAAGGTATATATACGTCAAAATTTGACTTTCTGCATATCGTCTTCCGTGGTCCAGTGGTATCAACGAGGGCTGGCAAGATTGACATCGTCGGTTCGAGCCTAGGATGTGACATATGATTTTTGCATGGTTTTCTGCTACGTTTCACGTATATTTTATGCAGTTATGGTTTTTTATATAGAAAAAACAAAAAAAAAACTGAAATTTTTTTACGCCGCGGTGTAAAAAATGTCGATGGAAGTGGTAAGCCATGATTATTTGTGGCGAAGTCACAAATGAACCTATATTATTAAGGCTTTCCACTTCCGAGTGGGAAGCCTTACTGTTATTCTTCTGTTTCTTATTATTATTCTTATTTTTTTCCGCCAAGTTTTCTTTTCCCATTATAAATTTTGTTTCGCGACATGTCGTAAAGACATTTTGTACTATGGATGTATAAGACATTACGCTTTCGCAGTTGACCCTGTCACACCGAACACTTGTTCTTTACGGAGTTATCTACCCTGTTACAGAAAAGATTGTGTGCAGATAAACTATGAAACCGTAAAAGATTTCGCAATAAAAGTTGTTGCAAAATGGTCAGCTATGGATTGCGACAATTTGTTACATATCGCGCAAAGTATTTTGACGACTCCTTGTAGGAGTTATTTCCCCTTATTTATTGGAAGTAAAATTTGTACCATTGTAACTCATGAACCAGAGGTGATATAGACTAGATATTTCACAGTTGGCCATCATTGACCTTGACCTTGAAAAAGGTCACAAGGTCAAAGGTCAAGGTCATGTTCTAATTTTTGACCCTTGGTTGTGTGCAGATCTTCTCCTTTACTATAATAGATAGAGAACTGAAACCTTTACCAAAATGTGTATCATATTAAGATCTTGAATCGTCACTTTTTTTATTTGACATTTTATAAGAGTTGTCTCCCCTTAGACCAATAATATGCATTGTGAGTTACATTAGATCACTATATCTCAGTAACTATAACAGATATATACATGAAACCTTATATCATTGGTCATCATTGACCTTGACCTTGAAAATGGACACAAGGTCAAAGGTCAAGGTCACGTTTGAAATTTTGACATTGTCTCGCCATCGCTATTCCCTTGAAACGGTAAAAGATAGGCAATAACTTGTAATAGGTAAAATGTCAACTTTCACCTTGACCTTGCCCAAGGTCACAAGGTCAAAGGTCAAGGTCACCTGGGTTTCAGTACAGCGACATGTGAATTTTTGTACCTTTGGATTCGCTTTGT
>CALYDG010000092.1:246993-399236 GCA_944474755.1 Limnoperna fortunei | reverse complement strand
GTCACTGGCTACCCCGAGGTCGGTTTTCCGCTGCTGGGCCTCTGTATCGCTGTTCTGCGGACTCTTATGAGTCCCAGCCGCTAGCAGGGACCCTGGGGGTCATTTTTAGCCTACTATCGATACAATAGACTCGGGTATGGATTCCCCGGAACATTTTCCGGATCATACCGGTACCCCGCTGTAGGCGTCCCTGCGTCCGTTGCTGCCTTCGTTTTGCTGTTCTATGGACTTTTATCGGGTCTAGTTTATAGCAGGGACCCTGCGAGCCAGTTTAAGCCTACTATCGATAGAATACGACGGGGTATGGGGTCCCGGGGTCCCTGGAAGCAGAACGGGCTATAGATTTACTATAGAACGGTCGTCCATGGCTAGCCCGGGCTCGGTTTTCCGCTGCTGGGGCCTCTGTATCGCTGTTCTGCGGACTTTTATGGGGTCCAGCCGCTAGCTGGGACCCTGGGGGATCATTTTGAGCTTACTATCGATACAATAGAAGGGAGCCAGTCGGCAATTTTGAGCCTTCTATTGATACAATAGACCCAGGAATGGGGTCCCAGAAACATTTCCTTCACCGTAGCGGCACCGTAGGGGTACCCCGGTATGGACGACCCTGATTACCCCGGGCTCGGTTTTTGGCCGCTGCTAATTCGCTTCGCTGTTCTACGGAATTTTGTTGGGTCTAGTTAAAAGAAGGGACCTTGCGAGCCAGTTTGAGCCTACTATCGATAGAATACAACGGGGTACGGGATCCCGGGGTCCCTGGAAGCAGTTCCGGACTATAGATTTACCATAGAACGGTTGTCACTGGCTACCCCGGGCTCGGTTTTCCACTGCTGGGGCCTCTGTATCGCTGTTCTGTGGACTTTTATGAGGTCCAGCCGCTAGCTGGGACCCTGGGGGGATCATTTTGAGCTTACTATCGATACAATAGATTCGGGTATGGATTTCCCGGAACATTTCCCGCACCATAAGGGTACCCCGGTCTGGGCGTCCCTGGGTACCCCGGGCTCGGGTTTTTGACCGTTGCTGCCTTCGTTTCGCTGTTCTACGGTTTTTTTTATCGGGTCTAGGTAATAGCAGGGACCTTGCGAGCCAGTTTGAGCCTACTATCGAAAGAATACAACGGGGTATGGGGTCTCGGGGTCCTTGGAAGCAATTACGGGCAATAGATTTACCATAGAACGGTCGTCCCTGGCTACCCCGGGCAGGGTTTTCCGCTGCTGGGGTCTCTGTATCGCTGCTCTGCGGAGTATTATGAGGTCCAGCTGCTAGAAGGGAGCCAGTCGGCAATTTTGACCCTTCTATTGATACAATAGACCCGGGAATGGGGTCCCAGAAACATTTCCTTCACCGTAGGGGTACCCCCGGCATGAACGACCCTGGGTAACCCGGGCTCGGTTTTTGGCCGCTGCTAATTTCTTCGCTGTTCTATGGACTTTTATCGGGTCTAGGTAATAGCAGGGACCCTGCGAGCCAGTTTGAGCCTACTATCGAAAGAATACAACGGGGTATGGGGTCCCGGGGTCCCTGGAAGCAATTACGGGCTATAGATTTACCATAGAACGGTCGTCCCTGGCTAGCCCGGGCAGGGTTTTCCGCAGCTGGGGTCTCTGTATCGCTGTTCTGCGAAGTATTATGAGGTCCAGCCGCTAGAAGGGAGCCAGTCGGCAATTTTGAGCCTTCTATTGATACAATAGACCCGGGAATGGGGTCCCAGAAACATTTCCTTCACCGTAGCGGAGTATGCGGTCCCGGGGTCCCTGGAAGCAGAACGGGCTATAGATTTACAGCAGCATCACATTGCATACATGTTGTCATGTATCAATCCACTACCACACAGCAGCATCACATTGTATACATGTCATCATGTAGCAATCCACTACCACACAGCAGTATCACATTGTATAACTGTCTTCATGTAGCGATCCACTACCATACAGCAGCATCACATTGTAAACATGTTGTCATGTAGCTATCCACTAACACACAGCAGCATCAAATTGCATACATGTCATCATGTAGCAATCCACTGCCACACAGCAGCATCACATTGTATACATGTTGTTATGTGGCGATCCCTACCACACGGCAGCATCACATTGTATACATGTCATGTAGCAATCCACTACCACACAGCAGCATCACATTGTATACATGTCATCATGTAGCAATCCACTACCACACAGCAGCATCACATTGTATACATGTCATGTAGCAATCCACTACCATACAGCAGCATCACATTGTATACATGTCAACATGTATCAATACACTACCATACAGCATCACATTGTATACCTGTCATCATGTAGCAATCCACTACCATAGAGCATCATCACATTGTATACATGCCATCATGTAGCAATCCACTACCATACAGCAGCATCACATTCTATACATGACGTCATGTAGCAATCCACTACCACACAGCAGCATCACATTGTATACCTGTCATCATGTAGCAATCCACTACCATAGAGCATCATCACATTGTATACATGCCATCATGTAGCAATCCACTACCATACAGCAGCATCACATTGTAAACATGTTGTCATGTAGCTATCCACTAACACACAGCAGCATCAAATTGCATATATGTCATCATGTAGCAATCCACTGCCACTCAGCAGCATCACATTGTATACATGTTGTCATGTGGCGATCCCTACCACACAGCAGCATCACACTGTATACATGTCATGTAGCAATCCACTACCACACAGCAGCATCACATTGTATACCTGTCATCACGTAGCAATCTACTACCATACAGCAGCATCACATTGCATACATGTTGTCATGTAGCAATCCACTACCACACAGCAGCATTACATTGTATACATGTCATCATATATAAGTCCACTACCACACAGCATCATCACATTGTATAACTGTATTCATGTAGCAAGCCACTACCACACAGCAGCATCACATTCTATACATGACATGTAGCAATCCACTACCACACAGCAGCATCATATGGTAAACGTGTCATCATGTAGCAATCCACTACCACACAGCAGCATCACATTGTATTCATGTCATCATGTAGCAATCCACTACCATACAGCAGCATCACATTGTATACATACCGTCATGTATCAATCCACTACCACACAGCAGCATCACATTGTATACATGTCATCATGTAGCAATCCACTACCATACAGCAGCATCACATTGTATACATGTCATCATGTAGCAATCCACTACCACACAGCAGCATCACATTGTATACATGTCATCATGTAGCAATCCACTACCATACAGCAGCATCACATTGCATACATATTGTCATGTTTCAATCCACTACCACACAGCAACATCACATTGTATACATGTCATCATGTAGCAATCCACTACCATACAGCAGCATCACATTGCATACATGTTGTCATGTATCAATCCACTACCACACAGCAGCATCACATTGTATACATGTCATCATGTAGCAATCCACTACCATACTGCAGCATCTCATTGCATACATGTTGTCATGTATCAATCCACTACCACACAGCAGCATCACATTGTATACATGTCATCATGTAGCAATCCACTACCATACAGCAGCATCTCATTGCATACATGTTGTCATGTATCAATCCACTACCACACAGCAGCATCACATTGTATATATGTCATCATGTAGCAATCCACTACCACACAGCAGCATCACATTGTATACCTGTCATCATGTAGCAATCTACTACCATACAGCAGCATCACATTGCATACATGTTGTCATGTAGCAATCCACTACCACACAGCAGCATTACATTGTATACATGTCATCATATATAAGTCCACTACCACACAGCATCATCACATTGTATAACTGTATTCATGTAGCAAGCCACTACCACACAGCAGCATCACATTCTATACATGTCATCATGTAGCAATCCACTACCACACAGCAGCATCACATTGTATACATGTCATCATGTAGCAATCCACTACCATACAGCAGCATCACATTGCATACATGTTGTCATGTATCAATCCACTACCATACAGCAGCATCACATTGTATACATGTCATCATGTAGCAATCCACTACCATACAGCAGCATCACATTGCATACATATTGTCATGTATCAATCCACTACCACACAGCAACATCACATTGTATACATGTCATCATGTAGCAATCCACTACCATACAGCAGCATCACATTGCATACATGTTGTCATGTATCAATCCACTACCACACAGCAGCATCACATTGTATACATGTCATCATGTAGCAATCCACTACCATACAGCAGCATCTCATTGCATACATGTTGTCATGTATCAATCCACTACCACACAGCAGCATCACATTGTATATATGTCATCATGTAGCAATCTACTACCATACAGCAGCATCACATTGCATACATGTTGTCATGTAGCAATCCACTACCACACAGCAGCACTACATTGTATACATGTCATCATATATAAGTCCACTACCACACAGCATCATCACATTGTATAACTGTATTCATGTAGCAAGCCACTACCACACAGCAGCATCACATTCTATACATGACATCATGTAGCAATCCACTACCACACAGCAGCATCATATGTTATACATGTCATCATGTAGCAATCCACTACCACACAGCAGCATCACATTGGATACATGTCATCATGTAGCAATCCACTACCATACAGCAGCATCACATTGCATACATGTTGTCATGTATCAATCCACTACCATACAGCAGCATCACACTGTATACATGTCATCATGTAGCAATCCCCTACCATACAGCAGCATCACATTGCATACATGTTGTCATGTATCAATCCACTACCACACAGCAGCATCACATTGTATACATGTCATCATGTAGCAATCCACTACCATACAGCAGCATCTCATTGCATACATGTTGTCATGTATCAATCCACTAACACACAGCAGCATCACATTGTATACATGTCATCATGTAGCAATCCACTACCATACAGCTGCATCTCATTGCATACATGTTGTCATGTATCAATCCACTACCACACAGCAGCATCACATTGTATATATGTCATCATGTAGCAATCCACTACCACACAGCAGCATCCATTGTATACATGACATCATGTAGCAATCTACTACCATACAGCAGCATCACATTGCATACATGTTGTCATGTAGCAATCCACTACCACACAGCAGCATTACATTGTATACTTGTCATCATATATAAGTCCACTACCACACAGCATCATCACATTGTATAACTGTATTCATGTAGCAAGCCACTACCACACAGCAGCATCACATTCTATACATGACATCATGTAGCAATCCACTACCACACAGCAGCATCATATGGTATACATGTCATCATGTAGCAATCCACTACCACACAGCAGCATCACATTGTATACATGTCATCATGTAGCAATCCACTACCATACAGCAGCATCACATTGCATACATGTTGTCATGTATCAATCCACTACCATACAGCAGCATCACATTGTATACATGTCATCATGTAGCAATCCCCTACCATACAGCAGCATCACATTGCATACATGTTGTCATATATCAATCCACTACCACACAGCAGCATCACATTGTATACATGTCATCATGTAGCAATCCACTACCATACAGCAGCATCTCATTGCATACATGTTGTCATGTATCAATCCACTAACACACAGCAGCATCACATTGTATACATGTCATCATGTAGCAATCCACTACCACACAGCAGCATCACATTGTATACATGTCATCATGTAGCAATCCACTAACATAGAGCAGCACCACATTGTATACAAGCCATCATGTAGCAATCCACTACCATACAGCAGCATCACATTGGATACATGTCATTACCCTATAAAATGTATTAACATCCTATGCCTTTATATCCCAATATTTAAATTTGTCTTACAATGTTCATATAAATGTAAAGAGATCAGTAGTTTCATATAATGTGCCCCAAAAATGTATAAACTTCTCATATTTTTAAATTTCTCCCAAAAGTGTAATTGCTTTATATTAAAAAATTGTTGAATTTCTTCTAATATGTATTAAAGACTGTCATTTCTACCAATCCTAAAGATTCCTCAGAAAATGTATAATCAATATCTTATATTCGAATTGTTAAATTTCACAGCTGTTTTATATAAACTATACATGTGAAGATATCAGCACTTTCATATAATGTGCCCCATAAATGAAGAACTTCTCATATTGTTAAATTTCTCCCAAAGTGTAATTGTTTGATAAAAAGTTATTCTTAAATTTCTCCCAAAATGTATAAAACACTTTTATACTGATCCTTTATGTCCACAATAAAATGTATTATTGCCCTAGGCCTTAATATACCAATATTTAAATTTGTCATACATATTCATATATATGTAAAGAGATCAGTAGTTTCCTGTAAAGGTGGCCAAAAATGATAGTGTTTAATTTCTCCCAAAGAGTCCTTGTTTTATATAAAATAATTGTTAAATTTCTCCCAATATGTATAAAACACTGTCTTTTATACCAATCCTAAAGATTCTTCAGAAAATGTATAATCACTCTCTTATTTTTTAATTGTTAATTTTCTCAGCAGTTTTATATAAACTATACATGTAAAGACATCAGTAGTTTTATATAATTTGCATCCAAGAATGTATGACTTCTCATGTTGTTAAATTTCTCCCAAAATGTATAAAACACTGTATTTTATACTCATCATTAAAGTCCACTATAAAATGTATTAACACCCCATCCCTTAATATCCCAATATTTAAATTCTCCATACATATTCATTTATTTGTAAAAATATCAGCAGTTTCATGTAAAGGGGACCAAAAATGAATAACTTCTGATATTGTTTAATTTCTCCCAAAGTTTAATTGTTTCATATAAAATAATTGTTAAATTTCTCCCAATATGTATAAAAAACTGTCTTTTCTACCAATCCTAAAGATTCTTTAGAAAATATATAATCACTCTCTTATATTCTACTTGTTAAATTTCACAGCTGTTTTATGTAAACTATACATGTAAAGATATCAGCAGTCTCATATAATTTGACCTAAAGATTTATAACTTCTTATATTGTTAAATTAATTCCAAAGTGTAATTGTTTCATATAAAGTTATTCTTAAATTTTTCCAAAAATGTATAAAACACTGTCTTTTATACTGATCCTTAAGGTTCCCCTATAAAATGTATTAACACCCTATGCCTTTATATCCCAATATTTAAATTTGTCTTACAATGTTCATATAAATGTAAAGAGATCAGTAGTTTCATATAATGTGCCCCAAAAATGTATAACTTCTCATATTTTTAAATTTCTCCCGAAAGTGTAATTGCTTTATATAAAAAATTGTTGAATTTCTTCTAATATGTATAAAACACTGTCTTTTCTACCAATTCTAAATATTCTTCAGAAAATGTATAATCACTCTCTTATATTCTACTTGTTAAATTTCACAGCTGTTTTATATAAACTATACTAGTAAAGATATCAGCAGTCTCATATAATTTGACCCAAAGATTTATAACTTCTCATATTGTTAAATATTCCAAAGTGTAATTGTTTCATATAAAGTTATTCTTAAATTTTTCCCAAAATGTATAAAACACTGTCTTTTATACTGATCCTTTAGGTTCCCCTATAAAATGTATTAACACCCTACGCCTTTATATCCCAATATTTAAATTTGTCTTACAATGTTCATATAAATGTAAAGAGATCAGTAGTTTCATATAATGTGCCCCAAAAATGTATAACTTCTCATATTTTTAAATTTCTCCCGAAAGTGTAATTGCTTTATATAAAAAAATTGTTGAATTTCTTCTAATATGTATAAAACACAGTCTTTTCTACCAATCCTTAAGATTCTTCAGAAAATGTATAATCACTCTCTTATATTCTACTTGTTAAATTTCACAGCTGTTTTATATAAACTATACAAGTAAAGATATCAGCAGTCTCATATAATTTGACCCAAAGATTTATAACTTCTCATATTGTTAAATTAATTCCAAAGTGTAATTGTTTCATATAAAGTTATTCTTAAATTTTTCCAAAAATGTATAAAACACTGTCTTTTATACTGATCCTTAAGGTTCCCCTATAAAATGTATTAACACCCTATGCCTTTATATCCCAATATTTAAATGTGTCTTACAATGTTCATATAAATGTAAAGAGATCAGTAGTTTCATATAATGTGCCCCAAAAATGTATAACTTCTCATATTTTTAAATTTCTCCCAAAAGTGTAATTGTTTCATATCAAATAATTGTTAAATTTCTCCCAATATGTATAAAACACTGTCTTTTCTACCAATCCTAAAGATTCTTCAGAAAATGTATAATCACTCTATTATTTTTTAATTGTTAAATTTCTCAGCTGTTTTATATAAACTATACATGTAAAGTTATCAGCAGTTTCATATAATTTGACCCAAAGATTTATAGCTTCTTATATTGTTAAATTAATTCCAAAGTGTAATTGTTTCATATAAAGTTATTCTTAAATTTTTCCAAAAATGTATAAAACACTGTCTTTTATACTGATCCTTAAGGTTCCCCTATAAAATGTATTAACACCCTATGCCTTTATATCCCAATATTTAAATTTGTCTTACAATGTTCATATAAATGTAAAGAGATCAGTAGTTTCATATAATGTGCCCCAAAAATGTATAACATCTCATATTTTTAAATTTCTCCCAAAAGTGTAATTGCTTAGTATAACAAAATTGTTGAATTTCTTCTAATATGTATAAAACACGGTCTTTTCTACCAATCCTAAAGATTCTTCAGAAAATGTATAATCACTCTCATATATTCGAATTGTTAAATTTCACAGCTGTTTTATATAAACTATACATGTGAAGATATCAGCACTTTCATATAATGTGCCCCATAAATGAAGAACTTCTCATATTGTTAAATTTCTCCCAAAGTGTAATTGTTTGATAAAAAGTTATTCTTAAATTTCTCCCAAAATGTATAAAACACTTTTATACAGATCCTTAAAGTCCACTATAAAATGTATTATTGCCCTAGGCCTTAATATACCAATATTTAAATTTGTCATACATATTCATATATATGTAAAGATATCAGTAGTTTCCTGTAAAGGTGGCCAAAAATGATAGTGTTTAATTTCTCCCAAAGTGTACTTGTTTTATATAAAATAATTGTTAAATTTCTCCCAATATGTATAAAACACTGTCTTTTATACAAATCCTAAAGATTCTTCAGAAAATGTATAATCACTCTCTTATTTTTTAATTGTTAAATTTCTCAGCAGTTTTATATAAACTATACATGTAAAGACATCAGTAGTTTTATATAATTTGCATCCAAGAATGTATGACTTCTCATATTGTTAAATTTCTCCCAAAATGTATAAAACACTGTCTTTTATACTCATCATTAAAGTCCACTATAAAATGTATTAACACCCCATGTCTTAATATCCCAATATTTAAATTCTCCATACATATTCATTTATTTGTAAAAATATCAGCAGTTTCATGTAAAGGGGACCAAAAATGAATAACTTCTGATATTGTTTAATTTCTCCCAAAGTTTAATTGTTTTATATAAAATAATTGTTAAATTTCTCCCAATATGTATAAAACACTGTCTTTTCTACCAATCCTAAAGATTCTTTAGAAAATGTATAATCACTCTCTTATATTCTACTTGTTAAATTTCACAGCTGTTTTATGTAAACTATACATGTAAAGATATCAGCAGTCTCATATAATTTGACCCAAAGATTTACAACTTCTCATATTGTTAAATTTACCCCAAAATGTAATTGTTTTATAAAAAGTTATTCATAAATTTCTCCCAAAATGTATAAAACACTGTATTTTATACTGATCCTTAAGGTCCCATATAAAATGTATTAACACCCTATGCCTTTATATCCCAATATTTAAATGTGTCTTACAATGTTCATATAAATGTAAAGAGATCAGTAGTTTCATATAATGTGCCCCATAAATGTATAACTTCTCATATTTTTTTATTTCTCCCAAAGGTGTAATTGTTTCATATAAAATAATTGTTAAATTTCTCCCAATATGTATAAAAAAAACTGTCTTTTCTACCAATCCTAAAGATTCTTTAGAAAATGTATAATCACTCTCTTATATTCTACTTGTTAAATTTCACAGCTGTTTTATGTAAACTATACATGTAAAGATATAAGCAGTCTCATATAATTTGACCCAAAGATTTATAACTTCTCATATTGTTAAATTTATCCCAAAATGTAATTGTTTTATAAAAAGTTATTCATAAATTTCTCCCAAAATGTATAAAACACTGTATTTTATACTGATCCTTAAGGTCGCATATAAAATGTATTAACACCCTACGCCTTTATATCCCAATATTTTAATTTGTCTTACAATGTTCATTTATGTGTAAAGATATCAGTAGTTTCATGTAAAAGGGGGCCAAAAATGAATAACTTCTGATATTGTTTAATTTTCTCCCAAAGTGTAATTGTTTTATATAAAATAATTGTTAAATTTCTCTCAATATTTATAAAACACTGTCTTTTATACCAATCCTAAAGATTCTTCAGAAAATGTATAATCACTCTCTTATTTTTTAATTGTTAAATTTCTCAGCTGTTTTATATAAACTATACATGTAAAGTTATCAGCAGTTTCATATAATTTGACCCAAAGATTTATAACTTCTTATATTGTTAAATTAATTCCAAAGTGTAATTGTTTCATATAAAGTTATTCTTAAATTTTTCCAAAAATGTATAAAACATTTTATACTGATCCTTAAGGTTCCCCTATAAAATGTATTAACACCCTATGCCTTTATATCCCAATATTTAAATTTGTCTTACAATGTTCACATAAATATAAAGAGATCAGTAGTTTCACATAATGTGCCCCAAAAATGTATAACTTCTCATATTTTTAAATTTCTCCCAAAAGTGTAATTGTTTCATATCAAATAATTGTTAAATTTCTCCCAATATGTATAAAACACTGTCTTTTATACCAATCCTTAAGATTCTTCAGAAAATGTATAATCACTCCCTTATATTCTACTTGTTAAATTTCACAGCTGTTTTACATAAACTATACAAGTAAAGATATCAGCAGTCTCATTTAATTTGACGCAAAGATTTATAACTTCTCATATTGTTAAATTAATTCCAAAGTGTAATTGTTTCATATAAAGTTATTCTTAAATTTTTCCCAAAATGTATAAAACACTGTCTTTTATACTGATCCTTAAGGTTCCCCTATAAAATGTAGTAACACACTACGCCTTTATATCCCAATATTTACAATGTTCATATAAATATAAAGAGATTAGTAGTTTCATATAATGTGCCCCAAAAATGTATAAACTTCTCATATTTTTAAATTTCTCCCAAAAGTGTAATTGCTTTATATAAACAATTGTTGAATTTCTTCTAATATGTATAAAACATGGTCTTTTCTACCAATCCTAAAGATCCTTCAGAAAATGTATAATCAATATCTTATATTCTAATTGTTAAATTTCACAGCTGTTTTATATAAACTATACATGTGAAGATATCAGCACTTTCATATAATGTGCCCCATAAATGAAGAACTTCTCATATTGTTAAATTTCTCCCAAAGTGTAATTGTTTGATAAAAAGTTATTCTTAAATTTCTCCCAAAATGTATAAAACACTTTTATACTGATCCTTAAAGTCCACTATAAAATGTATTATTGCCCTAGGCCTTAATATACCAATATTTAAATTTGTCATACATATTCATATATATGTAAAGATATCAGTAGTTTCCTGTAAAAGTTGCCAAAAATGATAGTGTTTAATTTCTCCCAAAGTGTACTTGTTTTATATAAAATAATTGTTAAATTTCTCCCAATATGTATAAAACACTGTCTTTTCTACCAATCCTAAAGATTCTTTAGAAAATGTATAATCACTCTCTTACATGTATATTCTACTTGTTAAATTTCACAGCTGTTTTATGTAAACTATACATGTAAAGATATCAGCAGTCTCATATAATTTGACCCAAAGATTTATAACTTCTCATATTGTTAAATTTATCCCAAAATGTAATTGTTTTATAAAAAGTTATTCATAAATTTCTCCCAAAATGTATAAAACACTGTATTTTATACTGATCCTTAAGGTCCCATATACAATGTATTAACACCCTACGCCTTTATATCCCAATATTTTAATTTGTCTTACAATGTTCATTATGTGTAAAGATATCAGTAGTTTCATGTAAAGGGGCCCAAAAATGAATAACTTCTGTTATTCAATAATATATAAAACATTTTGTATAAAAATAATGTGACTAAAAAATTTGAATAAAAAAGGATATTCACTAAAAAAAAATGGTTATTCACCGCGGGAAAATGCATGCAATTGTTATTTATAGAATCCCGGTTATTCCCTTTTTTGTTCGACCAATCAAATTATGGTTATTGTTAACAGAATAAATGTTATACAAATGTCTTATATTTTTCCGAAAAGTGGGAATCCCCCCCCCCCCCAAATAAAAAAAACAACAACAAAAAAAACCAAAAAAAACAATTATTTTGTCACTATGTAATTTTAATCATAAATTTGATATTTGATTTTTGTTGCATTATTGAATAAAACAATAACTGTCTTTTGATTCGGTAAATGTGTGGAGTTATTGACTTTTGAAAAAACTCTTTGTTATTCACCTCGCCCGCTGGGCTCGGTGAATAACAGTTTTTTCAAAAGTCAATAACTCCACACATTTACCTCATCAAAAGACAGTAATTGTATAATATTGTTTAATTTTCTCCCAAAGTGTAATTGTTTTATATAAAATAATTGTTAAATTTCTCTCAATATTTATAAAACACTGTCTTTTATACCAATCCTAAAGATTCTTCAGAAAATGTATAATCACTCTCTTATATTCTACTTGTTAAATTTCACAGCTGTTTTATGTAAACTATACATGTAAAGATATCAGCAGTCTCATATGATTTGACCCAAAGTTTTATAACTTCTCATATTGTTAAATTTATCCCAAAATGTAATTGTTTTATAAAAAGTTATTCATAAATTTCTCCCAAAATGTATAAAACACTGTATTATATGTTTGTTTGTTTGAATGTTGTTTAACGCCACTTTCAGCAATTTTTCAGCTATTTCATGGCGTCCAGTTTTTATTGGGGGAGGAAGCCGGAGTACCCGGAGAGAACCCCCGACCTTCGGTAGGAAAACTGGCAATCCTTGTCAATTAAGATTGGAGTCGAGTACACCCTGCCCGCAGTGAGACTCGAACCCGCAACCTCAGTGTTGACAGACCACGTGATCATCAGTAGACGAACTACCACTGTATTTTATACTGATCCTTAAGGTCCCATATAAAATGTATTAACACCCTACGCCTTTATATCCCAATATTTTAATTTGTCTTACAATGTTCATTTATGTGTAAAGATATCAGTAGTTTCATCTAAAGGGGGCCAAAAATGAATAACTTCTGATATTGTTTAATTTTCTCCGAAAGTGTAATTGTTTTATATAAAATAATTGTTAAATTTCTCTCAATATTTATAAAACACTGTCTTTTATACCAATCCTAAAGATTCTTCAGAAAATGTATAATCACTCTCTTATTTTTTAATTGTTAAATTTCTCAGCTGTTTTATATAAACTATACATGTAAAGTTATCAGCAGTTTCATATAATTTGACCCAAAGATTTATAACTTCTCATATTGTTAAATTAATTCCAAAGTGTAATTGTTTCATATAAAGTTATTCTTAAATTTTTCCAAAAATGTATAAAATACTGTCTTTTATACTGATCCTTAAAGTGCACTATAAAATGTATTAACACCCTATGCCTTAATATCCCAATATTTAAATTCCCCGTACATATTCATTTATATGTAAAAATATCAGCAGTTTCATGTAAAGGGGACCAAAAATGAATAACTTCTAATATTGTTTAATTTCTCCCAAAGTGTAATTGTTTTATATAAAATAATTGTTAAATTTCTCCCAATATGTATAAAACACTGTCTTTTATACCAATCCTAAAGATTCTTCAGAAAATGTATAATCACTCTCTTATTTTTTAATTGTTAAATTTCTCAGCTGTTTTATATAAATTATACATGTAAAGTTATTAGCAGTTTCATATAATTTGCCTCCAAGAATGTATGACTTCTCATATTGTTTAATTTCTCCCAAAGTGTAATTGTTTTATATAAAATAATTGTTAAATTTCTCCCAATATGTATAAAACACTGTCTTTTATACAAATCCTAAAGATTCTTCAGAAAATGTATAATCACTCTCTTATTTTTTAATTGTTAAATTTCTCAGCTGTTTTATATAAACTATACATGTAAAGTTATTAGCAGTTTCATATAATTTGCCTCCAAGAATGTATGACTTCTCATATTGTTTAATTTCTCCCAAAGTGTAATTGTTTTATATAAAATAATTGTTAAATTTCTCCCAATATGTATAAAACACTGTCTTTTATACAAATCCTAAAGATTCTTCAGAAAATGTATAATCACTCTCTTATTTTTTAATTGTTAAATTTCTCAGCTGTTTTATATATACTATACATGTAAAGTTATCAGCAGTTTCATATAATTTGCCTCCAAGAATGTATGACTTCTCATATTGTTTAATTTCTCCCAAAGTGTAATTGTTTTATATAAAGTTATTCTTAAATTTCTTCTGAAATGTATAAAAAAGATCCTTAAAGTCCACTATAAAATATATAAACACCCTATGCCTTAATATCCCAATATTAAAATTCTCCATACATATTCATTTATATGTAAAAATATCAGCAGACTTTCATGTAAAGTGGACCAAAACTGAATCACTTCTGATATTGTTTAATTTCTCCCAAAGTTTAATTGTTTTATATAAAATAATTGTTAAATTTCACCCAATATGTATACAACACTGCCTTTTATACTAATCCTAAAGATTCTTCAGAAAATGTATAATCACTCTCTTATATTCTACTTGTTAAATTTCACAGCTGTTTCATATAAACTGTTTTATAAAAGATATCAGCAGCCTCATATAATTTCACCCAAAGATTTATAACTTCTCATATTGTTAAATTTCTCCTGAAGTGTTATTGTTTGATATAGATGTATTAACACCATAGGCCTTTATATCCAATATTCAAATTTGTCATACATATTCATATATATGTAAAGATTTAGGCAGTTTCATGTAATGCGGCCCAAAAATGTTTAACTTCCCATCTTGTTAAATTTCTCCCAAAGTGTAATTGTTTCATATAAAAAAATTGTTAAATTTCTTCCAATAAGTATAAAACACTGTCTTTTATACTGATCCTTAAAGTCCCCTATAAAATGTATTAACACCCTAGGCCTTTATATCCCAATATTTAAATTTGTCATAAATTGTTCATGTATATATAAAAATATCAGAAGTTTCATGTAATTTGCCCCAAAAATGTATAATTTTCATATTGTTAAATTTTCCCGAATTGTCATTGTTTCATACAAAGTAATTGTTAAATTTCTCCCAAAATGTATAAAACACCATGTTTTAAACCAATCCTTAAGGGGATGCAGGACACCATCCGCCATTTTTTGTGAAAATTTCAAAATAGATAGAACATTTATGGTAAATTTAACAATCATTTCTTTCATTATTAACTCTTAATTTCCATAAAATTTAAAATAATATTGAAAGTCTTATACCTATATTATTACTTCAATTTATTAATGGTTGAAATAAATTTTTTTTTACATAAATGAGTTCGGTATTGGCAAAAATAATGAAAATGAAACTTTTAACAAGGGAGGTAATTTTGACCAAAAAATACCATTGTTTAGCACTTTTTGACCAGTTTTTTCTCAATGGACAAAAATGTAACTCAGAAACCCCTATTTTTCTTTCCATCACTAAAATGTATACTAATTGCATGACATTATATCAAAAATTCAGAAAATTTCATTGGACAGAATTTGTGTAGTCCTTTATTTTAAGGCTTTTTTATTCTCTTCTCTGTATAATCTATTAGAAAATTTAAAATTTCAGTGCTCAAACTCTCGAAAATAGGCTCTGAAACCCCTATTTTTTATTTTGAATTATGATAACTTGCATAAAAAACTAACTATATGGCGAATTTAAAGAAAATTCATTGACAAATTATTTTCAGTGAAAGTGTCCTGCATCCCCTTAAGATTCTTAATAAGATGTGTAATCACTATCCTATATTCTAATTGTTCAATTTATCAGCTATTTTATAAAAACTGATGATATAGATATCAGCAGTTTCATACAATTTGCCCCACAAAATGTTTTACTTCTCATACTGTTCTCCAAAAGTGTAATTGTTTTACATTAATTTCTCCCAAAAAGTATAAAACATTGTCTTTTATACCAATAAAATGTTTAAAATCTTGACATTGTTCCTTAAATTTACCACTAAAATGTATAAACACACTTTTATGTTCCAGGAGTTAAATTTTTGTAAAGTATATGAAACACTGTCTTTTATCCCAATTCCTATTTTTCCTGAAAATGTATAAAAACTCTATTATATTCCAATTGGTAAATTTCTCTCTAAAATTATAAGTTGTTTGATTTCAATTGATCCTTCAATTTCCACATAAAATGTATAATCACTGTCTAGCTTTTCACAAAATGTATATAACATTCTTTTAAACTGATCCTTAAATATTTACCTAGATCATAAAATTTTACGCACATATTCTTGTCTTTAAATTCTCCCTAAACTTGTAAGCTGTTTCACATATACTGATTCTGAAATTTCATTTAAGGTATATACATGAAAAACAGTGTCTGTTATACTAGTCCTTAAAAGTCCCCCTATAATTTACAAACACTTTCTTTTTTTAATATTAAATTTCTCCCAAAACTTATACTGAATATTAAATATCCACCATTTCACAAAGCTTCCGGAAACTTCCGCAAACATGTAAAGTTTCCATAATTTTACCAAAAGTGTTCCGAAACGTTTAAATGTTATTCCCAAAGGTTCCAGAAACTTTGCCGTTCTTAATTGGGTTTCTTCAGTCTTTCCACAATAACATCACTATTAGTGCACATATGTTGATCAATAACCCAAGTAATTATATACAAATATATGAAAATGTTTTTTTTTAATTGTGTGTAACAGAACATTGTCATTTCCTTGCAAATTTTTCAAAATTATAAGTTATCCTTCATTCCTATTTTTTGGGAGGAATTAAAAATCCTTATAACTACATGTACTTGTATTAAAATATGGTTTGTTAATTTAGCAAAAAAGTATCCAAGACTCTTTTTTAAATACATTTTGAGATGACTTCTATTATTAAATTTAAACATCATGTGATACTTGTTCAGTAGAATAGTTAAGATTATTTATCCAGTTTATTATGTTTAATGATATTTTATTCATTGACATAAGTGTCCTTGAGATCTAATTAATGTCACGTTTGAATAAAAAGGAATGTTTTTCTTTCTTTCTTTTTTCATTCCTTCCCCTCTGTTCTTACTCCACATGTCAGACAACATCATGTGACATCTCTTATTGTGTCCGCAGGTCGGGGGTTCTCTCCGGGTACTCCGGCTTCCTCCCCCAATAAAAACTGGACGCCATGATATAGCTGAAAAATTGCTGAAAGTGGCGTTAAAACACCATTCAAACAAACAAACAAATCTTATTGTGTCATATTTCATGAAACATGGAGGCTGCTGTCTCACTTCTGGAAGTTGTTCAGTTGATTGTTGCGTGCCAGTTAAATAGCCATGCTGTAATACAAACCGGCTGTTATTCCTAAAGAAATGACGTCATTTAGGAGAATTATGACACAAACAGAGAGAAAAGACGAGTTAGAGCTTCAAAGAAGTCGAATTTGACCTTGGCTTTAATTTTGTAACAAAGTACATGAAGGTTATAATTAATTTAAGAAATTAACCTTGTTTCCTAGAACCTTTTATGTATTTCATATGGAAACAAATGACAATGTCCCAAGTAATTTTAACATGTACTAATAATAGTAATATACATGTAGCTACAATTTAACGGACGATAAAGGGTTTTGATTGATTGGATGTTTGCTTTGCACCCAGCTATATTTAGGATGAGAATAAGTTATCAAACAATAAAGCAACAGAAAAAGGGGGTAAGATGGGACACAGGGGACACGATTTAGACTGCTACTGGAAAGGTATGGAGTTTTAGGTAGGGACGGAGAATTTAGCCTTTTGCAGTGGCTACAATGAGCCAACTCTGTATAGAAATCTACAAAACAACACTCTCAAAACATGTTACTCACTACGGTCCACAGTCAGGCTTCAGTATCATGACCTGTCAACCCCCAAACGAGAGGGTCTCCCCTGCTCTGTAGGTCAAGCACAGGGAACCCTCCCTGGCTATGGTCCCAGTTAACAAAGGGAATGAACATATTGAAATTACATAAAATATCCATCAAATAGTTTTAAAAGAAGTTTTTTGCATCGCCACAAAATACTTTTCTGTCCATAATTATGTTGAACAATTTTTTTTGGGTTAAAATTACTAGTATTCCAGCCATTTTATTGAACAACCGAACTAAAGGATAGAACAGCCGCATAGATAAAACCTTGACCTATTATTTTACACAGCTGGTACCAAAGGATTCTGTAAACCCCGAGATTTATGGATATACTAGAAAGTAGTAAATATCTTTATTCTTATTTTTAATAATCTTTATACAACTGTTTGTTTCAAACTCAAATCCTTGTAAAATTCACCAAACATAGTCAATGAAACATTTATAAAAACGGTTATACAGAAAACAAAATTTACAAATATGAAATACTAGATGTGGAATAAATTTTGAACGTGCATGAAACAACAATTCAACCAAATACTGCATCTCATAAAGAGAACAACCAGCAGCCTTTAACATGGACCTCAATGAATAAAAACCTAACTAGACAGAGTACACCCCTATGAAAGACAGGCAATTGTTTTACTGCATATTTTGTTTCTAAAAGACCATCAAAGGCACTTTACTAGTATACCAATCATTGTAAAGGAATTTTAATTTCAAGTCAACAATACTACAAATAGTGAAATATATCAGATAAAATGTAATGATTAATGTTGATTTTGTCAACGCGATTTTCAGCTTTTTTTCAGCTTTATCATGGCGTCTAGTTATATTATGGAAGGAAGCATATCACATGACTATGTCATAAAAAGTAACGACAAGGTCTAAAACGAGGATCTTAAGAGCCTGTATCGCTCACATGACTAACAAAACAACTTTTTAAGAGACATGAATTTTCTTGCAAATTTTAATATTTAATGCAACCTAGTTTATGCAAATATGCTGTTTCTAAGAAGAAGCTGTTTTTATGCTTTATCCATACAGTCCTATGTTACATAATGGCGTCCATGTTGGATTATGAATCCCGTTGTTCCATGGTGGCAGCAATCTTGTATTTTGGATCGTCACAAAAAAAAAATTAGTAGAGGACCATCTGAGGTACATTTCTACAATATCACAATTCTTTCTGCATAACGGTTTGTGAGGAAACAAATTTTGAGCCAATCAGAATGCATTTGCAGCTCTGGCAGCCATGTTGAATTTCCTATCAGCTTGAAAAAAATCTCTTAAAACTATCTAATAAGATAGCTATCCAAGATTCCCTTCTGCATTAATTGGTTTAATGGTGTGAAACAGTTTCAGAGGAGAAAGTGTTTGTATGGTTTTCCCATAGGGTCTTATGTAAAGGTAATGCAGGACACCATTCACCATATTTTGTGAAAATTTCACAATGGATATCACAATTATGGTAAATTTAATAATAATTTCTGTCATTATTAACTCTTAGTTTCCATAAAATTTAAAATAATAATGAAAGTCTTATACCTATAGTATTACTTCAATTTATTAATAGTTGAAATAAAAAGTTTTCGCATAAATGAATTCAGTATTGGCAAAAATAATGAAAATGAAATTTTTAACAAGGGAGATAATTTTGTTAAAAAATACCATTTTTTAGCACTTTTTGACCAGTTTTGTCCCAAAGGACAAAAATTTAACTTGAATTATGATTACTTGTATATGGCAAATTTAAACAAAATTCATCGACACATTATTTTCAGTGAAAGTGTCCTGCATCCCCTTAAGCTGTGTTCCAAAGTGGCGGCCATATTGGATTTGGGATCGGTACAAAAAACAAAAACTTTGTAGGTGACCATCTAAGGTATATTGCTACAATATTTCAAATTAATCTGCCATGCGGTTTGTGAGAAGAATTTTTAAATTCAGCCAATCAGAACATGCTAATGGCCCTGGCAGCCATATTGAATTTCTTATTGGCCTAAAAAATCTTAAAATATTAAGATAACTATCCATGCTTCATTTCTGCATAATTTGGTTTCCTTGTGTGGATCAGTTCCAGAAAAGAAGCTGTTTGTATGATTTTCCCTTAGGGTCCTATGTTAAACAAAATCCAAGATGTTTGCCATCTTGGATTTTCAATAGGCACAAAAAATTCAAACTTTGTAGAGTACCATCTAAGGTACATTTCTGCAATATTACAAATCAATCTGCCAAGAGGTCTGTGAAAAGAAGAATTTTTAAATTCAGCCAATCAGAACACATTGATGACCCTGGCAGCCATGTTGAATTTCCAATTGGCTCGACAAACTCTAAATAATAAGATAACTATCCAAGCTTCATTTTTGCATAATTTGGTTTCATTGTGTGGAACAGTTTTGGCGAAGAAGTTGTTTGTATATTTTCCCATAGGGTCCTATGTTAAACCAAGTCCTGCAATAGCGGCCATCTTGGATATTGGATCGGCACAAAAAACTTTGTAGAGGACCATCTAAGGTGCATTTCTGCAATATTTCAAATCAATCTGGCAAGCGGTTTGTGAGAAGATTTTTAAAATTCAGCCAATCAGAACGCATTTATGGTCCTGGCAGCCATGTTGAATATTTGATCAGCACCAATAACTCAAACTTTGTAAAGAACCTCCCAATACACAATGATATTCCTGGCAAGTTTGGCCAAGTGGTTTTCGATATTGTAAATTAAACTGAAGTCATAGGCTGGTGTTATGCCGCCCAGGAGTATTGCTATATATTCTGTTGAAGTAATGTATCTAGTGAATCCCTACAATTTGATTGGTTAATCAAGACGGGGATATCATACCGTATTCCCTGTGAAACCCCGGGGATATTGAAACCAGTTTCAAAATGGCGTTAATTCATTGAATAATTTATTTGTTTTACATAATATAAATAGTTAAACATAATATAAAGATATCAAATATCGATTTTAAATACATGCATTTTACGGAATCTATCATCTCCGTCTGCGATTTGGCTTGAAATTAACAAGGGAGATAACCGATAACTTGAAGTCTTCTAAAATGGCAAACAAAAGCATTTGCATCGCACTTCGAAAGTGAAATTTATCATTAAAAGTTTTGCTGGGAATAAAAAGGTTATAAAATTTAAAATGCCATTAAAAGTTTCGTTTGAAGCTTAAATGTGTTGAATGGTAGGTTCTCCAATAGTGGTGGTCCAAACTAAGTTTTTTCTTCAAGCATGAGAAATGTCTAATCTAATTATATACTCTAGAATATTAGTACAAGAAGACTTCAACAGAATATAATTGTTATTCGGGCTTCACAGGGGATATGGGTTCATATTCCCTGTCTGTATTCTATATTCCCTTCGCCTCCGGCTCAGGGAATATAAAACACAGACAGGGAATATGAACCCGTATCCCCTGTGAAGATCCCGAATAACATATAATATATCTGGCAAAAGATGGGTCAATCAATCAATCAAACTGTCATTTCCTTTCTATTTACCAATCATTGATAATCAACCTCAATTTGTATATTTTATTATTCTTATGTCTTTTATTAATGTAATTTTACTTACTGCCTCATGTGGGTGTCTGATTGGCAAATAAACAATTTGTTGTTGTTGGTTTTGCGGAAGAAGATAGAAATGTGAAAAGTTTAAAAAAAGGCGTCCTCTTCAACAAATTTCAGTTTCTGCAAAGTTTATGTCAGGTCTAGATTCCCAGCCATTTTTTCTACTTGTACCTTTCCAAAATCTTCCTGCAACTTTTTACTGATGTGGAACTTTCAGGGTGCTTTGTAAATAGCATTTTCAACTTTTTCAAGTCTGACTTTGCAATGTTTCTGGATGCTTTGTTAATAAGCTCCCTGATGATTATTTTCTCTTGATATATTTTAATTCTTTATTCCAAATTCTTCTGTTAAACAAAATTGTTAATTTATTCTGTTTTTTATTAAATTGTTTTTAATTAAATTTGTTTAATATTGCACCTTGTTTTGCTATGAATAAGGTTCACACTGAGGGCACCATTTTTTTGTTCTATTTACTCATAACATATTTATTACTGCATAAAAATCAAGAAAAAAAAGTAGATATTTATAAATGTACATACCTTCTGCAAGGCAACACTAACCAATCTGCTGAAAAATATGTGCCCTATCCAGCTACTGAGAAGCACTTCAATTGAATATAACGTAGTGCATAAGCAGTAACCAGAAAGATCAGCAACTTTCCAACTTTTTATGAACCATTTCTTCTTTGTGTATAAATATTAAACACTCTGACTTACCAAACCTTACAAGTACTTTCATTATATCTTTATGACATTGTTTGTTTAACTGAACAAAAACTATGTTTTCTACAGTTAGCATTTTATTAAAACCTCTGAACACATTCATGGCAAATTTGCCAATCCATACTAGCATGACTAGTAGGTTTACCTTTACATTGTTGCCATATTTGAATTACATACATGTACATAAATCAACATCAGCTAAAAACAATTTATAAATTACATAAATTAGTCTCAAAAAAAAATATTTGCACATAATGATACATACTGTACTGTATATGATTTGGTCCATGGCAACTTTAATGCACAGAAACATTTTGCTTTGAGACTTAGACAATTCGTTTGTTATTTATATCCTTAAATGGTGTCTATTTCTAATGCAGTTCATGTACAAAAGTACCTATGTGTCTTCATAAATACAACCTTTAAAACCCTCAAACATATTTGTAATGTTACATGGAAGGCTTACAAAAAGATTAGTGGCTGAATTAATTAGGTAGATCACTTGCCTGTCAACATCGAGGTTGCAGGTTCGAGTCTCACTACAGGCAAGTTGTTCTTGACTCTATTCTTAAGTGACAAGTATAGAACATGCATAAACAAGGAATGTTGACTCAACCTTATTTGACAAGCATTGCCACGTTTTCTGCAGATTTTCAAAGGGTCTTCCACCCTCCCACCCCCAACCCACAAAAAAAGTAGGTGCCATGACAATGTCCCATCTAGGGTAAAATGGAAAGAGGCTGCCTTTGCAATTAAATTACTGTGCCTCTGTGCACCTTTGAGCCCTGTATCACTTTATAGTGCCCTTATAATTTTCTCCCCTTAAAGTAATTAGTGTGTCCCACTGACATTTTGATTATTTCCACTTTATGTTGTAATGTTTTCTTCAACCAACTAAAGCTGCTATTGCAATTTTATCAGGATAGTGGTGATCAGCTGATAATGGGAAATCATTTTTCCGTTTATCTGACATTTCTACAATGTACCATGTCTAATTCATTAATTTTAAGTCTGACATGGCTGGGTTGCAAAGAAAGTACCTTAATAAATAGGGAATAGTTTAAAATTTGTTGGAAGAAGGTTTTGGTTACTAAGTCTGGAAAATTAGGAAAAAATTTCTCCAACAATTTTCCAATTGCAGGTGCACAACTTCAATACATGTGCAGTCTTTCTGTGAAGATTCAGAGATCTGGGTTTAAAACTGTAAGAGGAGTTGATTACACAATATAAGTACCATCTTCTGCAAATGTTTTGAAAAATGACTAAGTTCCCAAGTCTGGAAAATTAGGAAAAAAATCCTTGAACACTGCAAGAGAACTTGATTACACAAAATAGATACCTTATTTTCTCTGCCCACCTTAACCATACTATAACCTGGGTTTGCACTTTGTGCAACTAGGCCAGAAATCAATATAGCAATCACTGATACCCCGCTTAAGTGTTACTTATGTTGTAATAGTTTTAATGTTTTTTTTGTAAACTGGTGAACTTGGGTGTCTAATGTAATTCCTCCAGCATCAACAGGCGTCTTAGCTACCTAGTTATGTAATAATATCCTAAAGTTTCACTGAATTCAAATATATACTTTTTGAGTTATTGTATGGAAACGTCTAGTTTGGTAAAATGTATAACATTTTTTGGCAACTGTGACCTTGAAATTCGATAGAATTCTACAAAAATTAATAGCCTTCGGATCCATGTAATGCGAAACTATATCCCAAAGTTTCATTGAAATCAAATTTTTTTGTAGACTGTGATCTTGAAATTTGATGGATTTCCACTAAAATCGATAGGCTTCTTACCAACCTGATATGTAACAATATTCCAGAGTTTCATTCAAATCGGATGCAAGCTTTTTGAGTTTTTGTCCAGCAACATCTTTAATAGAATGGAAGAAGATTCACTGGATGTGCAATTTTCAGGGAAAAAAGTATACTATTGCATTGCTTTTTGACCTCAAAATTGATGTTGTCAAGAACTCATGCAAATCTCGCACAAAAATGTCTAAATAAAATGCACTGCAACACATCTCTTAAAAAAAATTCTCCTATATCTTCATTTGCACATTCTTTATTTTAAGTTTCACAGATAGAATATTGAAAAAGCTTTCCAATGAAAAAATATCATTATATTGCAACCAATCAACAGCAGACTAGGACTTTAGTACTCTATTAAATGTTGTGCTTATAAAATGGTGGCGGATATGAATTTTCCTTAGTATATTGAATCCTATACCTGTTACAAATAAAATCAGAATCTAGAAAATTTGATATTATTTAAACTAGAGTGAAAAAAACTGTGAGCAATGCTCACCATTGATTACCCCCCCCCCCTTCTTTCACAATTTCTTCGAAAATTCACGTGTTCTTAATTATGAACTTGACACTTAATCTAGTGTAGGCAGAGTAGCAGATGAAACATGTGTCCATTTTTTTTCTATGGAATACACCAAATATCATTCCGATCAAAATGTTATGTATCAGGTGCACAATGGCACTATGTGACAAAGATTCTGTTTAAGTTTCATCAAATTCCATTCAGTGGTGTAGGAGATGTGCATAAGAGATGGGTATTCCCTTATGTCCATGACAAAGTCTATGATTTTCTATGGGAACCCCAAATATCATTCCGATCAAAATTTTAAATATCAGGTGCAAAATGGCACCATGTGACAAAGATTCTGTGTAAGTTTCATCAAATTCCATTCAGTGGTGTAGGAGTAGTTGCAAATAACAGAAAGTGTAACGGATGGACGGACACCCCCATCACAATATACCCCTGTCCCCCGGGGGTGTAACAAGAAACCTGTATGGAACAATTTTTAAGCATAGCATAGTTGTCGGTTACAAAACTTCAGTGTATGGAACAAAATAAAACACATACCCATGTTGACGGCAAAGGCTATTGAGAGCATTTTCTTCAATAAAAATACAATTTGAAAACAACTTTTTTCACCCAAGTTTAGAAGATATCTTTACAAATGAATTTTTTTCAAGTAGACAAATAACTCTTTTTCATGTACCTTCTTACATTTCAAAGTGTTCCAAACAGATTCTACCCAGAACATTGAAAAAGCAGAAAAAATCACTTTTTTTGTTAAATTTCTTGACATAAAAGTGTCTTTTTTTTACAATTTAAACATGTTAAATGAGACAAGGCACCAAATTTTCCAGCTTATCATGTTTACTGATAACTAAGGAAGTAAGGAAGATGCAGAAATGGACATATAAAATCTGTCATACATGATAATGTCCAGGAAAATTAAGCTGAAATATCTTTTCTAGTTCTGTTGTAAAGAAGAATATATGGGGAGGCCTGTGATAAAAATTTAACTACATGTACTAATTACACCTGTGACCTTACCAAACCCTATAAAAACACTGGGACGTATTAAAACTTTACACTCACAACAATTTCATACAAACTATTTCTATTTTAAATCAACAAGTATTCCTAAAAATATGACAAAGTAAAACAACATAAATTTGGATTTATAAAGGGATGTATTCCTCATAACAAGAAAGAAAAATGGAACCATTAGTTAAAAGCTGTTTCTAAAAGACTTACCAGGAAAATGACAAATCTTGTGCAAAATGTGCCATACAATGAGGATAAAACTGCCACTCTGTTGACAGCCACACCAGCTAAACTGTTACATCCACAGTCAAGTGTCACCAAACAGCCTCAATCAGTATCCTATGCTGTGAACAGACGAAAGAAAATATATTTCGATCAATCAGAAGTAAAAATAATGATATACACAACATAAATACTAGTACAGGGTGTATTACTGTAGATGTACAAACTGGAAGATATAACAGTATGAATAAAACTTTGCAAATTTTGCTTAAAAAATTTAGTAAATTCTACTTCTATGAACAGAAAATGGAAGCTAATGTTCTTAACATACATTTCTAATACTCAATATCTTTCAAATCTAGTAAAAAATTACAAAGAAAAATGAAAATAAAGTTTTTGGTTAAAGGGGAGGTAATTTACATTTTGTCTTTTGTTTACAGTGTCAAATATGCTAGATTTTTTGTGTAGAAAGTAAAGTACATTGTAAATGATTTTTTTTTTATTTTACAGAATAGAATCTGAGACAAACAGATATGTCAACATCAGATTAAATGCAATAATGTGGAATACTGTTACAAATGTATAAAGGAACATCAGACAATACATCCAAAATGCAATGGATTCATTGAATGGGACATAACAACAGGGAGAGATGGGGGCTAGGAAAGAGTAAAACACCTAAATGTGACTCATGCAAGTACATTTCAGAAAAGTTTAAACTATACGATGAAGTTAAAACAGAAAAATGTGGCAGGAAAGCTGGAAAAATGAATGTAACTGTACAAGCCACCACGAGTTAACTTCCTATATCCACCACAAGCTTTCACAAAATAATTCTGGGAACAAATACTCCTGCTCCATCAATAAAGGGCCTGCAAAATAGGGCAATGCTGTGTTACAACAAATTGTAGATATAAACAAAAAGGACATGCAGTCGATGCAAACAGCTAGTGGAGGTAAACCAACTCACGGCAGAGAAAATACATGTGCAGTTATTTTACAAGGTGACAGTGCCTATAATAATTCCATCTACTCCGGAATTGGGCACACTCCATTTCAGCTGGCTACTAAAGTTGTTTATACAGTGGCTGAAAATGAATATGAAGACAAAAGTATAATTGCTGTGGTAGCAAAATATAAGCTGCGTTCCATGCATCCAGTTAATGCTCAAAATAAACAGAATGAACAGTGTACACCCCAATGCAGCTCAAACATAACATTTATGAAAAGTATTGGTGATGAATATTCCTGGGCCAAAAAAGCACTGACTGACCTGAAAACAGATGGACTTGAAGCAAAGCACTTATCAACAGATTCCGATAGTTCAGCATTTAAAGCCGTACAGGATTTATACAATGAAAATATTACAACCACACACCCTGAACATTTCCTGGATACCAGACACTTGGCAACAATCACAGAAAAAGTATTAAGAAGTGTCCCGATATAGTTAAAATTATGCCAGGCAAAACAAAGGCTGCCAGGGAAAAGATACTCAACAATTTTGCAGTAGATTTACATGTATCAGAAAGGTGTCGAGCAGAGTTACTCAGTATCAACATGCTATTGACAAATGTGGAGGAAACTTTCAGAAAATTCAAAATAAAATTTCATACATTTGCGATGCAATACCCTAATGTTACATTTATTTTGGACAACATGAACTGTGTCAGCGTCATTCACTGGTATGTACAGGTGGAAAGAAGAATGGCAATCCAACTGGAATTTATTAAACCAGAATTTTAAAATCCTGAATTCAGTTGAAAATGCAAGTGCTAATAGACGGTGCGTGAATTATCAACTGGGACTTAAGACCTTACAACAGAAAAAAATTTAAATACATAGAAAAGGCCATAAATACATGTACATGTGTATATGCAGCTATCAACAGTGTGAATTTAGGTCCAGTTACATCTCTTCTTCTCATATGTCAAAGTCTTGGTGTACCTCTGACCATGGGATCTACTATTGAACAATCTCTTTAATCAATACAAAAAATGGATAGGTTGCAAAAAGAGTATAAAAATGAAACCTGCGTATAAAATAGCTGCTTCAAATAAAAGAAAATACCCGTTTGATATTTGTACAACTCAGCAAGCAAAGACAGCAAAAAATTAACTTCAGAAGACGGCAAATACAAAACTGTCCTCACATCATACAGATCATTTATATGCCAAAGGAAATGGACCGCGAAGTGTTAAATTTGCAAGAAAATAAAATTTTACACATTAAACATTGTTGTTCACAACATAAAATGGCCCTATTCCCTACAATGGATTCTCTCTTGGTTTATACTGTGGGCTTCTAGTACTATGTGCTCAGCAGTGACACATATCTTATTGTGACATAGGTGGCTGCATTCAATGTATTTGTTTTTACCTACCTTTGGCATATCAATGGGACTTAATCTGTGCCTAATCATATATTCCACTTGATATGCCCTCTCTTTCCAACAATCCTCTGCAGGCCAAGTTACATTTGGACCCCATAGCCTCTTTTGTCAACACAGACCCCCCCCCACAGTATACATCCATGATTTTGTCCTAAAATCCCAAATTTTCTGGTAAATTTTTCCTCCAAAAAGTCCTCCATGATAACGAAATCTGGAAAACGTTTGTAAAAAGCATCTTAATCAATTAAGTGTTTTGAAAAGGTAAAGTGAAAGTAAAAGTACCATTGCCTATAGAATACAATTTCCCATTGATTTTTACATAGCTGAAAATAGTAGTGTTTTCTCTTCTAATTTTTTAATAAAAAGAATTTTGAACTCAAATCTGAATAGAATGGAAGAAGATTCACTGGATGTGCAATTTTCAGGGAAACAAGTATACCATCACATTGCTTTTTGCTTTACTGTCAGCAAAATTTAAACAAAGGAGGTAAAGATTTATATATTAATTCTTTTATTTTGTTAAAACGATATTTAAAATGTTTGGATAGCAGATTTTGGTTGAAATACTACACCAACTACGTACACAAAGTACACCTATACTGCATAAAGCACCAATGCAGGGGAAGCAACTCTGGACTGGTACATCAGTCTTGTTAGGTAATTAATGAATTAATCTAATGGTAACGGAAATTTGGTCTAGCAAGCGCAGATATCATGATTATGTTTACACCTGTCCAGGTAAACACTACCTGAGGCATTTATTAACGGAAGGTATTGCCCACAGCTGTAATCCATTGAATAAACAATACAATACAAGGAAATAGTGACAAGTGTCACTGACACAACGGCATGAAATTAAAGCATCGTGGTAGATCAGATTGCACAGCAGCAAAAGAAATAAAGCTAAAAGGGCCTGGGAAGAATACTGCATGCAGTATACATGTATGCTTATAAATAACTTTCATATTTATATAATATTTCAAATAAATAAGATGTTTACCTCATTACAGTGATGTCCCAATTTCATTTGTTTCACACAATCGTACATTGAACAGATAATACTATTGTTGGTAAATTAAACAACAACCAGATGTGTACAAAGTGGGGAATATCGTTTCAATTGTCTGTCTTTGAAGGGCTGAAGAGAGATTTTACAGGTAGTTGGCCTGTGTGTCAAAAGCAACACATCTTTTACGATCCAATCAACAGGTGTGGCACGAAAAACAATAAAGATGGGAGGAACATACCTTCATAGACTTTCACATTTTAAAACTAAATTTTCGCATCTTTTATAAAACAGGTCCAGCTTTCAGGGTTGCAATCATTTAATCAAAAAATTTTCTAAGAGGTTTAATAATTTTAAGTTATTTTGTAGTTGCTATATTTTTCACTAAATCTACATGTATGACTGACAAGTATGCTAAGCTAAGGTGTTTTCGATAGGTTAACTTGGTGCATTGGTAGATAAACAAACAAAATAATTCTTTTAATGTGAATTCAATAATTTCCCAGGGTCCTGTTTTTGCCATATTTGTAGCAATCCCTCTACCTTTTATTATACCATACATACTTAATGTAACATGTTAACAGTGTGTTAGAAATAAATGTAAGGTTTTTTCGATGACCAATGTGATGATTTATAGTAGATAACAATTTGAGGCTTTATAAATACTAGTAATGTCAAATACATCATTAATTGAACATGAAAGATCTGCATTGAATTTTATTTAAGTAACCTTATAATAGGGTCAAATATATTTTAAACTTCAGAGCATTAGTTATTTGAGTGGGATACCACCGTCTGTATTTCATATGTTTGTAGCGAGTCTGAAAAACTTGGAAAAAGACTAAGAACATTTTTTATAAATTGTCTACAAATATATCCAGTCAACCAGGCAAATTACACAAAAATACCATTCAGAGCCTCTTAAATTGAAATAAGATAATGGCTGTTTGGACTGTAACAACTTCTCTTGTGATTTATTTTAAATAAAAATTAATACCCCCCTCTAGACCCTCATTCTAATGCTTTATGTCACATGATGACACTTTGGCAAAACACAAACGTGCAGGTGACAATTCAAGTTAAGTTTAGAGTGATTAATAGCTAGAACTGATGAAATCTGTAGGCAAGCATGAAAGGGCATAAGAAAAATGGTGGAAAAGGACAGGAGATAAAAGATAAGTGTATTTGCTTTTTTAGAAGGCATTATTTTTTAAAGTTGTACTACATACGTCGACTGTATCAGGTTTGTGTTTTGGTTCTGTATAGAACAAAAAATAAACCAGCCATCGAAAACACATTACGAAACCATATTTGATCGTATTTGGAAAATGCTTATCCTAAAAACAGGTGGGAAAAATACTCCTTCAGTGTCATATTTAAAATTACGAACTCAACAATAGCCATTGTTAAAAAAGACGAACTGTAAGATGGTAACAATATAAACAATCATTCTTCGTAAAAACAATCACTGAGTGGAACCGACTTCCTTCAACAGTGTCATATCGACCCCACCATGATCATAACAAAAATTGGTAAATAGTATACAATTATTTCTTTTTATTCCTTTTTATTCTTTGTTTGATTTTATATTATGATCTCAGTTAAGGTAAATCATAAATTTGTGCTCTTTCTCCAGTTCCTCGTTTTTCACAATCATCTCTTGTCTTGTTCGGACGGTATGCGAACACTATATATAGTTATTAGCCATTGTTTATAATGACAGTTCAAGAACATGTTTATATATCATTACTGATATTTTTCTTAATGAAAAGCATTAGGATAATTAAAGCAAAATAAAGACATAACTGATCATTATTAATAAAACATTTATACATTTTTAATCAACAACAACATTGACATGTAATTAAATATAAAACAATAAACTTCTTAAAAATAGAAAATAGCTGTACAACTTAACATACCGCAGTTCGGGGGTTCTCTCCGGGTACTCCTGCTTCCTCCCCCAATAAAAACTGGATGCCATGATATAGCTGAAAAATTGCTGAAAGTGGCGTTAAAACACCAAACAAACAAACAAACAACTTAACAATTTTATATTATACAGAGATTTTTGTGAGGTAATTTTGGTGAACGTGGGGGCGATTTTGCATACAGTGGGGGCGTTTTGACCAGCTCCTACATCGTCATATGTGCTAACATATACTAGTACACCCGAATTTCGGCGATGAAAGTTTGTCGGTTTAATGTACATTAATTTCATTGAAACGCACTATATTTTATTATTTAGAAGTCATTTGGTTAGAGCAATAAATGCACTATATTTTCAAAGTAATTTAGCCTTGTGTTCATTGTTTACATTGCTGAATGAAGGAAAATCGCCGAAATTCGAGTGTGACCATAAGTAACAGTATTGCGAGTTTCAATCTCCCGTTGCCCTTGATGACATACCATGCCCTGCAACTTATGTATTCAGATCCAGCTAAAAATGTTTTCCCCGTCTACTTAATTTATAATTATATTAAATGCACTTGTTGGTTACCTTAACACTCATGCCGGGCACTGCCACAGTCATTTGTACAGAACAGGAAGCGTCCCGCTGGGACATTGTTTTATTGTTACCTGTAATTTAGTATTATTGTGAGCATGTTGAAATCCGAGCTGACCCAACACACATTTTTATACGTATATTTGTTGACGCTGCATTAAAATCACTTTAATGTAATGTGCAAGATGTTATACAGGTTTCCTATCCTTAGCACTGTTTATCTAGCGAGCACCGGAATCCAGTCTAGTATATGAACAGTCTAGAGGAGTTACAAGGCATCCGTTATATGTATACGCCTTAAAGTTTTCTGGGGTAGATAACAAGAAAACAGCATTTTAGTTTTCTTTTCCTGGCATTTGTTTTAATAATCCTTATTTTTATAATTAAGTTTAATATAATTTAGTTCAAATAAGCCTTTTTTCAGAAAAAAACATTAAATTTTCGAAGAGGGGCATGGTTAATAAATATACAAAATCCTGTAAGATCCTTTCGTCAAATCCCGGCATTTTCGAATAGTACGTTTTTTAAAATACTGTATATTCAGTTGGGCGAATCCTAGTTAGAAGAACTTTTTTATTTCCAATCCAAGTAAAAAAATCAAAGACTACCTGAATTAAGTTCATTAAAAAACTTCAATATACCCTCCGATACAAAAAAATGGATTTGTAGTTCAATTGAAAAATCGACCAAAAGAAATTCCCCCAATCACATAAAATTTGAGCATTTCGCCCAACCCCATAATCCGCGGGTATATATATATATATATATATATATATATATATATATATATATATATATATATATATATATATATATATATATATATATATATATATATATATATATATATATATTTCCAGTTTTACATGATTTATCTCCCTTCTTACTTCCAGTTAAAAAAAACTACGGCTATCATCACTAAAAGACTATGATATTGAAATAAAGATTTTGCATTGTTTTTTGTATTGTTTGTCTATGCCAATTAAATTAACTAATTAGCCTCATTAGTAGATGTTACTATAAGCCATAGGCAACAGGTGAGTTTGAATATTGGAACACGGATGTCACTGGTAAGCTTGTTTAATCAAGCTATAAAACAGCTGGGGTTCTACCTTAGATAAGCATCAGGTAAATGTTGTAATAAACATTGGTTAATTAACAATCATGTTTACACAGCATGGGGGTTTTAATAACATCCTCACTCAGATTTTGACACCTGTAATTAAAACGAAGCGTTCAAATTTATCAAGGATAATTATCCATTTCAAAAGTTTTCAACAGGATAAACTGCGGCTGTAGCCGCAGTTTTTAGTACTGGAAGTGGACACTAGGTGGCGTTTTTTAAATTGGAAAGTGGTCAATTATGTTTCTGCCTATAATCAGGGTTTGAAATAAGTACTCGCCCACGGTCCAATGGCCCCTAAAATTTGTTGTGGGCTACTAGAATGTTTACCTTTTTTGTATAGAACCATATGGATGGACTACTTAAAATTCAGTTGTGGGCTACCAAGCCAAAATTCTTTAGTTAAGTTAACAAACTGCTATAATGCTTGGATTTTATGCTCAGTAACACTATAGTATTTGTTCCTTTTTTGTTTGCTGTGCTTTTGTATGTTTTCACTTAATGCATAGATTTTATGCTATGGTCATTGAAAGTTTTATGCAGATTAGCTGCCCATTCGTGTAATCTTGACCGGTGACGTGCGTGTGAACGAGAATGCCAGATCATCGCCTGTTTCTAAGCACTAGAGAGGTGGGAAATTTTCTGCATGTCCCAAATATGGTATATACATACGTCACTTTTCTGTTATCCAATCAGCGCTTTTGATACATATTGTGCTGGTGATTGAGAGAAACTACAATGGCGGACAATACCAGGCTCTACGACCCAAATGAAATGCAGGCCTATGTACGTGTTTTTAATAACTTTATTTAATCTTAATTTAGTATATTTAGTTTAAATTCTCCTTCATCTTTAGGTGTACAATATACCATCGGTAATCGATGATTACAAACTGTTGCATTCCGATTCGTCGACAAATTACAGTATGACAAATAATGAAATATAGTAAATGAAAATGTGGTTTATTTCTTAATCTACAACGCCTAATTAATTTATTTTAGCAGTTTTTTTTTCTTTATTGTGTCATCTTTGACAATAAAAAAAAATGATGTCTATCATGTTCGCATGGGACTCGGGCCTTTGTAATTTACGTATAGTATACACAGCACAGGCTGCCACAGGTGCTAATAGTCGTACAGTTGCAAATTTTTTGTGTTGAAACTATTACGTAATACATGCATATGTATAACCACACTGTAGAAAAAAGGTTTTTAAATCATCAATAAGCTACAGTTGATTCCATCACATGTCTCACTGCTTACCCTATACTAAGTCGAATCCCTGTCTTCAAATTCAATCTCAGGTCTATTGGCACATAGTAGTCTCTCTGGTAAATTTTGTCTCTAGGTGAATTTGTAATTGTCACACGGTACTTAAACTTTATCTACACGAGATTAGGAACATGGAGAACTTCTGTCGATAGTGTCAATTTCTGTTTCGAATCGCTTGGTGTTTCGAATGAATTGGGCCACTCACTATCCACAGCTTTATTTTGGTTTCATCCGGCATTTTTGATAGAAGGGTCCTGTCCTGATGTTGATGTTTTCTGATGCCACAGTCTTTATGAAGATTGTTGGACATTACTTGTCTGTCTGGCTCGTATTGTTGGCATTCTAGAAGGTACTGTGACACTGTTTCAATTTCGCCACAGGCTCATTCCGCATTGTCTGTTTGTCCTGTTTTCTTCATATATTTTCTTCAGACTGGTGTATCCTGTTTTCAGCTGAATGAAGATGCTGTAAAGGGCTTTTGACGGCTAATCGTACAAGATTTTGCGTGTGACTTGGTCGTGTTTGTCAAAAAGATCTTGGCCTCTTTCTGATAGTTCCCATCGTCTCTGCCACTTTTTCATCACTGTCGAGTGTATTTTTTTTTTTGCTTGCATTTTAAAATTATTACATATTGTATCTTCTTATTATGAAAATCCAGTAAATAAAATTTAGTCACGAATACTTGTCCATATTTAATACTATGCCTTTATTGTTTACATGTCACAAATCATCCTTAACTTTTGCTATGGGAATTGCTTGTTTACAGTAGTTATATTATGGGTTCGAGTCTTACTACAGGCAGGGTGTGCTCGAGTCCCACCTTAATTGATACGGTTGGCCGTTTTCATTGGATGCCATGATATACCTGGAAAATTGCCAAAATCAGCATTTAACGGTTAACTTTAAACAAACATAGCAAACAGCTGCTTTTTAGTAAATATTTTATCTGCATCATTATCAAAACTATTTCAAACGATTTTTTGCAAACAGCTTATAATAGAGGCATCTGATTGGTTTAAAAATATAAATTCTTTTGTGTATCAACCAATGAAAAAAGTTTGGCTTAAAAATAAAAAATGCTTTTGTGTACAGTATCTACCAATGAAAAAAGTAATGAATAAAATTTTTAGTATTTAATATTTAGTTTATTTGTTATATAATGTTTAATATTCATCCTTCTAATGTATACATTTTAAATCTTTAAAAATTACTTTTTTAGGATTTTTTTATCCTATATATAATTGTGTACTAAAATTTTCCAAAATATTTTAACCAGTTGAATAAAAAATGATTGTATTTCAGTAATAAGGGTTTTCTTTTTCCCTTAAGTGTGGTTCACTGTACTGAAATTTTTTGGTCTGGTCTGAAAACTCAAAAAAAGCCAACCTGAAAAAGGAAGCAGTGTTGTTAACTAAACATTTGATTCTTCTTGGACATTTTCCATCTAAGTCCAACTACACAACAAAGTTGGGCCTCTGTGGCCGAGTAGTTAAGGTAGTTCATCTACTATTGATCACATGGTCTGTCAACACTGAGATTGCGGGGTCGAGTCTTACTGCGGACAGAGTGGGCTGAACTCCCAATCTTAATTGACAACGATTGCCAGTTTTCCTAACAAAGGTTGGGGTTTTCTCCAAGTACTCCAGCTTCCTCCCCCTAGTAAAACTGGACGCCATGTTATAGCTGAAAAATGTCTGAGTGTGGCGTTAAACAACATTCAAACAAACAAACAAAATCAAAAACAACAAAATGTAAATATAGAAACAAATCACAGAGCAAGAGTTAATTATTTCATAACTTTTGCCATCCAATCAATCCCAAATTGATTTATTTTTTGTAAACTTGTTCTCGTCCTGAGTGTGGCTGAAATGCCATAAACCAAACATCCAATCAATCAATCAATCATGTATTATTGGGTCTTTTGTCCTTATTTTTCTTTTTCTTTTTTTTATTGGGGGTGGGGGTTAATAAAGCATAAAATGACATTGATTTAGTGAAAGCTATTTTTAATTGCAAAATCATGCAAAATAACAGCTTATCTCCAGCTCTGAGTAGCGATATTTTCAATTAAAGATAAGCTTGTGGTCTTTAATTTTCTGTTCTTATCATTTCAGATGAATTGTCATAGATTTTTAGTTAAGAGGATGTCAGAAGCAATACTTCTTAGCACAGATTTAGAAAGCCAATTGTATGTCGGGAAACAAATAACGGACATACTGATGAACAGCATAAATCTATTTGAACAAATCGATGATCTCATCTGATGTTGTCTTGAAGGGTGAGAAGATCCTGCTTTGCATATAACACTATTGTGTTACGGTAAAACTCTGTATTTGTTATGAATGAGACGAGACCAGAAAGGTCAAATTATCCATAAAATATTGGTAACATTCTGTGTGATAGTCCTTTTGCAGTGACAAACATTTCTGTACTTTTAAAGAAATTTTAAAGAGTTATGAAACATGATATACATTTAAATAAAAAAAAATATTGCAATCACAAATTAAAGGATGTAAATTTCGTGAATCCCATTATTTCCAATTTCATACAATATGGATTTTTTTTTCAGGTCTAATGATACTTGTTTGTTTTGGATGAGGTCTGGGATGATTTGGGAAGTTCGGTGATAAATATTCATATTATAGAAATATAAGTTAAATCTGGTAGGCATCTCTGATACATATTTAGTGTAAACAGTATTTTTTTGAGTAAATGCAAGTACAATACATATAATAATGTAATACATATTTAATTAGATAATATATATATATATATATATAAACAAATAAGAAAACTTGATATTTTATTTTTCTTTAAAACACAGATTTATTTGAAGAAATGAAGGCGCATCCATACAAAAAATCTCATTAATACATTAATAAAGAATATTGTATTGCTTCTAGACATTTACACAAAAATATGATTTTGGTAGACAATACGTGCACGTAAAACATTAGTTTCCTTCATTGTAACAACAAGTCTTATAATTGCACTAGTGAAGTTATGACATTTGCATATATATCCAATTATAAATGGTAATAATTCTTATCTTATATTCGTTTACTTTTATAGTCATTTTTGATTGGTCAAAAGGCCTTGAACCATTACTTCCCAGATCCGTTCATACTTTGAGGAACGACTATTGGGGAACTACTTTCTTGTTGCTAAACGTAAACAAATATGGCGGCCATGTGTCGTGTATGCTTCGGACAATACATTAAGCCAGTACACTCGAATTGTGGCGATAAAAATATCTTGAGCGATGTATGGCTTAACGGAAAAATATTTAGTTGAAGCAACCGTGTATTATTATAGAATCATGTGTTTAGAAAATACATACAAGAAAATATTCTAACAGTACACTTCGTTTTGGATTCATTGTTCACATTACTGAATGACGGAAATGGCCGAATTCGAGTGTGGACGAAATGCGAGTGTGAAAGCATATATAAACGATACTTAAAAATTGTGTTTCTAGTAATTTCAATGATGAATCATTTCAAATACACACAATAGCCGTAACGGTAAAACTACCTTCTATTTTCTCAGTCACAACAAATCAACGAAATGAGCAAGATGCACGGATTTGCCACTAACTCCATGTCTCAGCACAGGTCCATCCATTTTCACTGATAGATCCATAGAACAATGGACAGCTATTGTTTTTCCTGTTCATATTGAAGAAAAAATCTAGGTTTACGTTGCGTTTGAACAGATATGACGTTACATATAAACTGGGCACATTGAGAAACATTAGTATGCAGAATTCACGAAAATACTGTTTTTTGTTCTGTCTTCTTTTTTTCAGTAATAATCTTCTCAGCAAATCGTAAAATGTATCTGTTTGTCTATGCTAGTTATTCCCTTCAAACTGACCACGTCCTCGTCTTCAGTTCACTGTGTATATTCCTACGCGTCACATACTTATAATGAAATTTTTTGTTGTGAAAAGATGGTAAATATTTAAAAACAATTTTGGAAGAATTATAAGAATTAAATTCATATTTTTGGTAATTCATCGATGTATGAACGAGGTCGACTCCTCACTCACAAACTTATCATTCAGCCGTTTATTTGTTTGTGAGTGAGTTGAACTAGTTCATACATCAATGAATTACCAAAAATAAGTGTTTAATCCTATATTATATGGAAAAGTAATAAAACATTACTTCTTGTACCTAATTTTAAGGTGTAGCATTTATATTTATCTTACAAATTGAGCAATATCAAACTTTATTTAGCAACAAATTTATCAAAAACTGACAAAATCAAAGTCTGAGGTGTTTACTATCACTAAATTGCCATATTTATCCCGATTTGAGTCTAAAAATACGCATTGTGAATTCACCGTCCAAAATTATACTTTTCCATTTTTTGACACAAAACTGGTTTTTTTCTCTCACGGTCATTCAAATGCTCTTCATTATATTTTGGTGTGTCCGAAAAATGCCATCTTGACTCAGATTTATGATTATCGATCCTCTCTAGATGTAACTGGTGAGACAACTGGTTAATTATTTTTTTACTGTTAAATGCTGATTTGAGACACATGTCTGTATGTTTTATGTATTTAAATGTAAGAGATTACAGACAAATGGCCCAAATTACTTACAAAATTCATTAGAATTACTGCAATGTTCCAATAAATGGTATAAACACCTCTTCAAAGACGATTGTCCATTAATTAACAATATTTGTTCAAGAATAAATGTGTTATATAATGCTAGTCCCGTCTATAAGGTTTTTTTTTAATGAAATTGTGCATTTAGTGCTTGATTAAACAAAGAATTTAATATACTTTCAGGTTTTTGTAAGATGTACATTTTGAAACAGAAAAAATAGAGATTACAGTTCTATACATACAGAAGTACAATGTACTGCTGAATGAAGATGAGATCACTGATCATATGTGAATTGCTTAGTATTGTGGTCAAACTAACAACAAACAGTGCTTTATTAAATGTAAATTGTACAAATGACAACTTGGTCTTTTGACTGCTTTTATTTACTTTGGTCATTTCAGAGCTTTGTACCATTTTTAAATTGTGCATAATGTAGTATTAACACTCAACAACTAAATAAAAATTGAATTTGTTTTTGACAGAAATTTCTGCAACTAAATTGAAGTGCGAACAAATCTTAAATTTATTTTTTTATTTATTATTTTTTTCAACAAAGGTTATTGGAGAGGTGGCCACTAGACATCTTCAATGTTAACACACTTGCAAATTCCTTTTGATTTTGTGGTGTAGGCATAATATTTCATTAAACATTATTTTATTAGTATACTTGTACATTTGTTTGTTATATAATTTCACAACAATGTTACAAAATAATGCATTTATATATTAAATTGATATATGGTTTCTGTCCAAAAGTAGCAATTTTACACAAAAATAATAATTAAATCATGCTTACTCAAAAAATTTGTGCCAAATAAATTGGTAATCTTGGTTACATACACATTTTTAAAACTACAATATAACATTTATTTAAGAAATAATTCATGGATACCATACTTTATTGTCGTTTTAACATGGGTGGGCATTATATTCGTGAATATTTTCCCCCGAGCGATAGTAAAGGGTAAAATATCATGAATATAATGCCCACCCATGATAAAAGTGGTGAAGTGGCACACATATGAATGTTCAAGTACCACCCGAACGTTATTATGTAGAGTGGTGAGAAACATAATTTAGTGGCAGTATGTTGAATCATTCAAATCTCAGAATTCAGACTTTACAAAACTTTATTAACAGTAACAATGATTATGGTTTGAAATTAAGAGTTTTTATTTTTTAAATTTAACCAACTGCAACCACAATTAACAAATAACAACTAAATTTATTGGAATTTTACCACAGCTTTATTTACATAGCGAAAGCAGGATGTCGTATTAGAATTAACACCTTAATGTGGAAATATCATGATAAGCACAAGTCTTCATCATATTGTAAATTTAGTTCCAGTTATATGTCGTACTAACTGAACAGTTGAAAATAACTACATTTCTTAGCCAACATACAGCAGATTTGGTTTTATAATTCTGACTTCATTGTCATGCTTATCATGCGTGTCTGCCGAATTATAACCACATTCGCTAGTGATTGTATATAACAAATGATCTGTACATGTATATATTTTTTTAGATTTGAGTAATTTTAAATATTTTCATGAAACAATTTTTTTTTTTTAATATTGATCATCAAGTATTATTTTAATACTTGTTCTTTTACTGCTATTTCGTTTTAGACTTCCATATATATTAAACTTGTTATTGATTCAATGGCATCTTTTTAGAATGAATTTATGATCTCGTATTAAGGGAATGCCAGTTAATGATATGGTGGGAATAATTCATTTGAGACACAAAATTTAAACTTTTCGTCAGAAATATAAAAAAAACAAAATTTGAAAACAGAAAACGGGTAATTGTTATTTTCATACAATTTTTAAAGCTAATTTTTTCTAAAAACATGTTATAATTACGTTTTGTTTATGCAGCACAGACCATTTATCCTATAATGTCTGGGGTATTGTTTCAAATTTTGTACCCATTTGTGACTAACACCGGCACTATTTGGTTATGCCAGCCACTGTTTTATTTCATTACTATAAAATGTTGGAATATCAATGTTATAAGATAAATATATGTTTTTGATTAGCTGATTTGATGTAAATGTAAATTTGTAAGATTTAACATGATACAAATAGCACAGACCATTTTTGAATAAAAAGTTATTGATATTCAAATTTTGTTTCTTTGAACCATATGTCACTTTCATTAACTTTAGCTGTATCATGGCATATAGTACCAGGTATAAATAATCATTCTGGAAAGTCTACAACTACATGATACATTGCTTCTTCAATGTTGATGACTATGAAACGGCGTGAACAGTCTACTTTAACACAAAGAACTACAGTGTGAGGGAAGAAACTGAAATTGAAATAATTTATTGAGGTGTTGATCAGTTGGTATTAGTGAGGAACAGTGGCAGAAAGTCTTGATGTGTATGGTCTTGGTTTATAGACTTGGGTTTTTGACAGTCAGGTTGTTTGTTATCTTGTAGAGCATTATTACTTTGGCTATATTTCTGCGTGTTTCTAGGGTGGATATTTGAAGGTGTCCCAACATAGAACTAACATTGCTGGTGTTATGGTATATACCTTGCTGCTCTACGTTGTATGTGTTCGACATGGTGTATTTATTTTTTTATTTGTAAGTTTATTCTTTAGAAACCAAGTAACATTTGTGCATTTGATGTTACATTGTCAATATGGGCATTCCATGTGAGGTTAGATGTAATGGTGACCCCAAGATATTTTGCAGTGTCAACTGATTCTAGAGTATGACCCTTAAGGATATAAATGGACTTGCAGAACGTGTTAAAGACATCGAATTACATTTTTCTTGCTTGAATTGCATGCCCCATTTTTTTCCCATTTTGCCAGTAAATCCAGATGTTTTGCAGTCGGCGAGTTGTTTTATAGGTCTGTAGGGAATACAATCAACAAATAAGCGTAAAACAGTTGCACAGATATCATAAATAAATACTGGGAAAAGGAGAGGTCCCAGAACAGAACCCTGGGGGAACCCCACGGACTACCAAGAGTTTACAAGAGGTCTCCCTATTTAGAACAACATGCTGCATTCTGTTTTTGATGAACGATTCTGTCCATTTCAGCATGGAAGATATGCCATAATTATCGAGCTTGCAGAGCAGTCGCTTGTGGTGTACCTTGTCAAATGCCGTAGAAAAGTCGAGAATTATTAGAACTGTTTATTTGCCTGCATGAAGGTTGCTAGTTAGTTCATGGGTGAGTGAGATCTCACTCACTTAAATCAGACACGAACTCGAAATACTAGTGTTGACAAGTACATAAAAGATATAATTCTCTCGATTTCTATTTTCTCTACTGCTGGTTGTGTTGTTTTTAGCAGTCAATTGCAGATCTGTTCTGAATTGTTTGATTGCTACGCTATTTGTAATTGGTCAATTTTGATAAAGAAGTTTACCCATGTGTTACTTTACTTTAAAAGAAAACTGATTTAAATTTGTATTTGACTAAATTCAAAATGTATACGAAGTAATACTTATATTTAATTGGAAGCAACGTGAGTCAAACTGGAAACATGAACAAACAGTACTGGACAGAAAATTTAAGATCTACAAGTAATAAAAGTGTTGTATTTATAAACAATTGAGATTCATTTGTGACTCGTAATTTTATTGACTGGGACATTGAGGAACAATATTTATCCTGTATCCAGCTTTGGTATAGCGCCATGTCTCCTGAACAACGTTGTTTTATCTCATGAACATGCTGAATAGGTCAACACTGGTTCGAGTCTTACTGCGTGAAAGGTGTTCTCGACTCCAACCTTAATTGACACGTTTAGTGGTTTTTCTCCATCTTTCTCGCCCAATAAAAACTGGACGCCATCAAATCCTGAAACGCATTCAATCATTCAATGAAACCCCATTGATCAAACAAACAATCGTCCTTAATATAGCTGAAAAACTGCTTGCTAGACCTTAAGCAACCTTTCACTCGTAACGTAATGCTTGTGTTTATTTCCAGGTGTAAGTCATTTAATTAAACTTAGTTTATTAATATTTAAGTCAGCTCTGCACAATAGTTACCACTCAATGTTAGAAAATGATCGTTAATTGATCGGATAGATATATTGAACTGATTTCATGATCGAAAGGAATTTTACATAAGACCCCATACTGGAATCTTTGTTCATATGTGGTGCACACATGCAGATGGGTTTTTAAAAAAGATGAGCACCCTACCCCCCAAACCAAATGTATTGTTCCCATGTGTTACTGTTTTGTTATAAAATTCAAAGATGGAATTTAAATCTTAACCTTTCCTTATTTATTTCCAGTAGAAAACATGGAAAATGAAATAAATCTAGGATTTATATGCCATCTCAATCGTTCGTCCAACAATGTAAACACTGACAAATTGATATACTTGGATCACAATTACATTCACCAAGGACTCGTATGGTCCTTACATTCACCGAGCAGGAGACGTCATGAGAACTTGGCCTGTCTTTCCGTTAATGTAAGAGTTATCCGAGCTATTTGTGTGTGCTTGGTTTAATTCTTACACAGTCGCATTGTTGCTGGCTTGTACATGTATGCATCCGTATTTGCTTCTTTTGTTCTAATGTGAAAAACTTCGCGATAAACTGCGTATTTGTTTGATATTGTATCCATCTACCCCAGAAATTATTCATATCTGATACAAATATAAGCAGGACGCTTATAGTTTTGAATCACAAGTTTTCTCTGCGAGTTTTTATTTTCGGAGTTTATGTCGTGCTTACAAAAAATTATGACAAGAAACAACAAAAACAAACAAGTATGTTAACCCCTGATATCTTTATCGTCCTCTAAATAAACGAGTTGAGCTGCAATTTGTTTATTTACCATAGACGAGGTTTCCAATACAATTAAAATATGTGTCGTTAGTCAGTCGTATTTCAACTCATGAATGAGCGATGCATAAGAGTATACAAAAAATCCCCAAAAACTGATCAAAGAGTAGCTTCTTTATATTATTCTCAATTTTAATGAAGCGGTTGTTAATTTGGTAGAGATAAACATTTTACATTGTAGGAGGGTAGGTTATTGGTCTCGTACTTTATTATGTATTTCGAATAGACCACGATAAGGCAGGTTCGTGGTCTTATTGCTCATAACGTAGAGATCAGACAATAATACATTATAGGACAAGTTCCTGGTTAGGTTACGATCAGACCAATATATATTGGGAAGAAAGACGGTTTAATGGTCTTATCACTCAATATTTAGAGATAAGATATAATACATATAGGAGGGTAGACAGGTTCTTGGTCTTCTTGCTTATTATGTAGAAAGCAGGCCACGATAATTTTTCCGCAGGTTGACGGGTCAATGATCTAGTAGCTCATCGTGTAGAGGTCAAACCATTCTATACCGCGTGAGGGTAGATAGTTTCCTGGTCTCATTTTTAGTTATGTCTAGATGTCATAGAATACTGATGTTCCTGGTCTCGTTAGTATACAGATAGGACCACGACGTGCTGTATAATAACCAACAATGCACAGCAATATTTTATTTTGATTTTCACCGCAAAACGATAGAACGAGCTTCGAATATCAGCTCTTCATTTGATTGGTCGAATATCGGTCGCACCATAATAAACACCACCATCCTTATTTATCACCAATTATTAATGGGCGGTATCTAGGGGCTAATTCATGTTACAAGTAATTTATAGCACCGCCTTCCTCGTTAGACAAATACACTTTCTCACGCTTCTGCCTTCGAAAGTGGATTTGTCTAACTCGGAAGACTATGCTTCATGTAGATATCATCAGACCATGATAAATTGTAAGGGTAGACCGGTTTCTGGTATCATTGTGTATTATGTAGACTATTTTGTTTGTGTGTTTGAATGAAGTTTAACGCCACTTTCAGCAATTTGTCAGATTTCATGGCGTCCAGTTTTTATTGGGGGAGGAAGCCCCAACCTTCGGTAGGAAAACTAGCAATCCTTGTCAATTAAGATTGGAGTCGAGTACACCCTGCCCGCAGTGAGACTCGAACCCGCAACCTCAGTGTTGACAGACCACGTGATCAATAGTAGACGAACTACCTTAACCACTCGGCCCCCTGTGTAGACTGTAAGATGTCCAACAATCTGCAACAATTTGTTCATATGTGTTTGTTATTTGTTTATATATCATCTTCCAATACGGAAAAGACTCTAAGGTTAGATCATAAAGTATATGATTTGGTGCCTGTTGCTTGTTGTTTTTGTATGTTAGCCAGGTACTTGAATTCTGTTCTGCTGATTACATGTCACTAATAAGACAATGACACATTATATGACGGTAAACAGGTTCCTGGTCTTATTGATAATTATGCATAGATCAGACCACTGCTTTTTTTTATATTCTTGTTAAGATGTTTTTGTTCTCTGATTTGCAGATTATTTTTTATATTGGTATGTCTTTTCCAACATAATAAATGATTGCATGTATGTACAGCTGTATTTTTTTTCCAAGCAGTTGCATTCAAAATGTGTTTTTATGAAGTAATATTCATTTCAGGTTAAATATTTATTTACTCAAAACACTGTATGGAAAATCTTAAATTTTATTTTGCACAAGATTGAAAAACAATAAAATACAGTAAACATAATATTTGTTTGTTCTTCACACTACATATACATTTGTCAACAAAGATAATTTAAATGTATAAATATGCTTATGCAAAAACAATGAAGAACTCTAGAGAAAATAAATAATAAACAACATTTGTCTAATCCGAGTGGAAAAGTCAATTCAATTTTTGTAATTAAAAATTTTGAAAAAGTGCAATCAGTGAACTACAGTAAAACTACACTAGGAATGCTTTCCATAAATGAATTTACCAGTGAAACTGATTCAATTTGTTAATGACCGAAACCCAGAAAACATATAATGACTGCTGACATGTATTAAACAGACAGTCAAATACATTATTTTGGGGGTTTTAGTTTTCCAGCTCATTAATTGGATTTTCTTATAAACTTTCAATGCATCTCATAATTTAAGAGCTCCTGCCTAAAAAAATATTCAGTATAATAAAATCTAAATAGCATGAAAGCATATGCATATGTGACCAATGTAAATAACTGAAAAAATACTTAAAAAAAGATGGCCACTTACATACCAGAGACTCTCAAGAGCGTGAATCCCTCATTTGAATTAAAATGTGTTTATAGAGGACCATTAAATAAATATTGCTGACATGTTTTGTTTCAATTGATTTTCCAGTTTCAGAGAAGAATTTAAAATTTTGTCCTATAAGGTCATATGTTGAATTAAGCCCTGTTTTAGCAGCCATTTTGGATTTCAATCAGAATTAAAAACACAAGGTTCTATGTTGAACAAAGTTGTGCATATGCAGCCATTTTGCTTATCCAATCGGAATAAAATACAAACTTTTATAAAAGGCCATCCAATAAACATTGTGACCAAGTGAGAAGTTTACCTACAACAAGAGAGGAAAAATGTTGACTAGAGCTGACATATCCCTTTGTCAGGTAAGTTAACATTTGGCACATTCAACAAAAATTGTAATACAACCCAAATACACTCTCAGCCATGTTTGGAAAGCTTATGAAACACATTGAAATCATACATTTCAAAGAAACAAAAACATACAGCTAAAAAACTAATACACATTTACAGCTATGAAACTAAAAAAATATTTTTACATGTACATATACATATTTTAAGGATAGCCGATGATAAATTAACTAACACTGAATTATAAAACAAAAAAGGGATACACCACAATGCTTCAATCAAAAAACAATTTACATAGCATTGACACCTACACATGAACATGCATGAAAAATGACAAAATTAACACAAACTTTTACAGAAACAGTAATACTAACAATCATTACAACTGAAGGGGAAAAAGACTTGAAAATACTTACACATATAACCATTAAACCTGAAGGAAAAAATTAAAGAAAAAAATAAAACAATTAATTACTGATAATGAAACAAGGTGAAAGTGACAACAAAATAAATTCTCACATACACAAATTAATTTATAATACATGTATATAATTTATATTAAATACAATATACACTTTTAATGCCAGTTTTTTCATATAACTGTTGCAAAAAAAACCCCAAAATACCTACAACATTATACATAATTATGTTTACTTTGATGACTATTATATTCAGTATAAATATGTATGTACTAGCAAATATAAAAACAGGAAACATGTTCTTAATCATAAAAAAACATCAGTTAAACAGAATACGAGAAATTGACTTATACATCACTATTTGAAATAATATACAATTAATGACTTTGATATAGGTCGCTATCAGGATTTATCAGCCAGAGAAAATGTAATATTCACCGAGCCGCTAGGCGAGGTGAATATACATTTTTGAGGGCTGATAAATCCTGATAGCGACCGTAAATCAAAGTCATTAATTGTTTTATTACATGAATAAAACCACCATCTCCCTTGATAAAAAAACAGAGAATGTCGTTTCTACTGAAGCACCTACTTACAGTTTGTAATTGTTGTAATGCTAGTTACCCTTAATATTTTTAATTTAATACTGCATTTTGATATCAATTTGCTGATAATCCTGAAATTCCAGTTTCAAATATTTAGAAAAGTACAAATGAATCAATATATCGCTTAGCCAACGTTTCTCCACGATGCATGTGTACATTATTTAATACATTCTATTTGATTGGACGAATGAATTTATTAAGACGGCTATTCTGGTTGGCTAAAACATAAAAACCATGTCTATATTGGATTCTGCTTGACTACTATGCAGCGGATTCCGGAATCGTGCAGCGAACAAACATTTTATGTAATTTTAGTACTGTTGCAATTTATCGTGACCCAAAAGTTGTTTTTAGACCAATTAAAAACACGCTAAATTCTATTCATGTAATAATACAGGGATATTGCATGAACATCGGTCAATTTTATTCCATGCAGATATTATAATGCAAAAGCTTGCGAGTGCAATATAAATATCCTGTGAGGGACAATATTTATGCAATAACCCTTTTTATTATATAGTAATATTTTAAAGAAAATTTTAGTTATCGCACAAATTTGTATGTTCTATCGTGTTATTTAAGTGAAAATTGAATCAGTGTTGATATTGATTTGAAATGCACATATGAACTTATGCAATACAGCTTTATTGCTAATTTAGTAAAAAATTAAATACAAGTGCATTAAATAACTTAATTAAATATGCATTTCATATTCTAGAACTCATGATAGATGAACAATGATGCATAAGTTCAAAGTTTATTTTTTTTCTGTATTTTTCCAGATTCAAATAACACCTTGTGTGAAAATACAGAAATTAATTGAATGCTTTGTTTCTATTGATTAAAATAAGGAATTATTTGAGACCACTAAAACGTCGCAATTCATATGGTGACCTAAGAGATGTTAAAGATGTTAAAGATGCCGCTTCTAAGAAAGCTACAACAACAAGAAAGAATTTATCTGTCAAAATCCTTGAAGCATTGTCAAGCCCTGAGATACTAAATGCAATAATCCCAGTTCTTGCTGACAAAATCTCCGAGTCTCTATCTTCCAACATCGAAGTAGAGGTACAAAAGAGGGTATCAGAACAAATCCAACCATTAAAAGATCAAATAGAAGCCCAAGCTCAAACTATAGAGATTCAAAAACAGAAAATAACCCGTCAATTTACTGTCATAAGCAGTCTACAAACAGACACTCAAGGGCAAATTCAAAAAGTTAACCAACAAGCCAAAGATCTTGAATACCTCAACAACAGAATTGCTGAGTTAGAGTTCCGTCTAGAAAATCAGGAACAATACTCTAGGAGAACTAGTCTCCGATTTCATAACATCAGTGTTCCAATTGACGAGAGGGGTAGAATCCAACATCCAGTGGACACAGACAAACTAGTGTTGAACATTATCAATAACAAACTTCAGCTAAAAAACATTACTATAAATGATATTGGTAGATCGCACGTCATTGGAAAGGTCCACAACGGCAAGTCTCAAGTTATAGTCCGATTCTTGTCATATCGCACAAGAAATATGGTATACACTTCAAAAAAACAACTCAAAGGCGACACCGACGGCCATTTCATCACAGAAAATCTGACGAAGCACAGAACTACGCTGGTACAGAAGTTATCCAAACTGAAATATGACAATGAAATAGAATCATATTGGACTTTTGATGGCCGCATCTTCGCTAAGAAAACATCATCAAGCCGTAAAATGGTAATAAAAGACCTTTATGACATCAACGACCTTCTCAGCTCAGTGGTTCCAAGATCAGGCCAAAGATCACCTTCCACCACCGACGATGCCGATCTCAATGAACTTATGAGTTAACTTTTTCATGCTTTAACTGTTGAACTTGTATGCTTCATTTATTCATTCATTGTAATATTACTATTTACAAACAAGACTTAACTGTTTAAAAGACCTTTCATCAAATGTTGTTAAAATATCAATTCTCAATCAAATATTTAACTCTTCTAATACCGATTTTTCTAAACACATGAGTAAACATTTTTATTTTTACTTGAGAAATTAAAGCTTAAAACAAAAATGCCTCCATCATTTTACCAAGTATTATTTTCTGAAAAACTAACTCTCTTAAATCAAAACTTCTGAAATTTGATTACCTTAGTATACGTATACTTTTTGTATTTACTTTCATTGGTTTTCGAATGATTATTAAAAGTATAAACATGATACTTATTTTTAATAGAATACTATAATACTATTAAATTTGTAGAATCTGTCCCTAAATAACCTAACATTTGTATTGTAAAATTGTTCATTGAAGCGTGAAACTATATTGGTGATCACCATTGATGTTTAAAAACCTTTTTACACCTGAGTGTTTACCCTACCTGTGAGCTTGAAATAAGCAAAAAAACACGTCGTGCACATAATTTGATTTCACTTAAAACTCGGTCAAATAACTAAAGTTTATATTTCTCACTGATTTTCAATACATACCACCACCGCATTTAATTCAACTTTCAAGAAAATAGTGTTTTTGTTTTTTTTCCTTTCAGTTACTTTTTTATACCAACTACATGTACTCTATTTCAAGTAATAGTTTATTTTGATATAGATTGCTGCTAGACCCGTTGAACTACAACACATGCTCGGAGCCTCTGATGCTGTAGTTTACCGGACCTATCAATCTATACAAAAATATAAAAGGTACCCAAAAAGAAAGAAACGATACCCCGTTTAGTTTTGTATGCGTGTATTTATGCTTAATTCATGAATAATTGCATTGTACATTTAATGTTAGTGTATAATCCATTATGAAGTACTGTGGATATTATAGTATATTATTTATTTAAATATTTCCATTGAATCCCTTCCCTTCATTTCCCGAATTTCTATGTTCCATGCGGAGAAATTTCTTCTCCTATTTGTTTTTATATTGTATATACATGTTTCGTGTTATCCCCCTCTTGTTTGTCATGAAAGTGCTGACTTTGTGGTAACTGTCTCCATCAAACCCTGTTTGATTGACTTGTGGTCCCCCCTAATCTCAACGCTCTCTATCTTTTCACTTTGTGAAAATGGATAGCGATCTACAAAGATACAGGGCGGCCATAGGTCAATTTAACTGTATAAAAACTAAACAAAAAGGATCTTCTAAAAGAAAAAGCGATTCATTTTCAGAAATATTTGATGTAAATATAAAATGTTGCTTACTAGTTTTGGCACTTACCGTTCTTCAATCAACTGCTCCTCATATTGACATTGTTTTTCTGCTGTTTGTGCTTCATTTCATTCTTCTCATTGGAAATGTGGAACTAAATCCAGGTCCAATACTCACAGAACGTGATAATGAAAGATATATATCCATATGTAATTTTAATATACGTAGTATTAGAAGAAAACTCGATTTTGTGAACAATGTCTTAGAAGAATTTGACATTTTAGTTTTAACAGAAACGCACTTATCTCAAAATATACCAAATGGAGACATTCTTTTAGACAACTTCTCAAACAATATTATTCGCAGAGATCGTAACAGTTTTGGTGGTGGCATTCTTATTTATTGCAAAGATGATTTGTACATGAAACGCATCCAAGAACTTGAAAATAACACTGACGAAACACTGTGGGTCGAAATACATGGCCGAGGTGTAAAAATCATACTTTGTGCGGCTTATAAACCTCCATCAACTGATACTGAAATATTCCTTACACGTTTAAACCATGCAATTGGTTTAAGCTATCAATTAGGTGATAATCTCGTGGTCACGGGCGATCTGAATTGTGACCTTCTTGAAACTAACAATAAGCTTAAAGATACAATAGAACTTTTTAATTTACGAAATATTATATCCAAGCCGACAAGAGTCACTGATAGATCGAGTACACTTCTTGACCCAATTATAATTAGTGAAACTCTTTCGTATAGTTACTCAGATGTAATTGATATACCACCTGACGTGTCAGATCATAAAGCATCTATTACTTTCATTGATTGTCCTAAGAAGGTCAAGGGTACTTTTAAACGTGACGTATGGTTATATGATAAAATAGACAAACAGAAATTTGAAACCTTACTCGAAAATACCGATTGGAATGAGTTATTACCTGCAGATATGGATGTTGATGAAATGTGCAGATTATTTACTGATACATTCTTAAACATTGCAAAAGAAAGTATACCGACCAAAACTGTTACTGTTCGAAAGCGCGATAAACCCTGGTTTACTAATGAATTGAGACGCGAAACTCGAAAGAGGGACCGACTAAGAAAAATTGCTCTTCAATCCAAAAATGATAGGGATGTGAGGAGGTACAAACAGCAGAGAAATAGGGTAAATAATCTTATAAAGGTAGCAAAAGAAAAGTTTGAAGAAAATCTAGATAATATAATACTTGAAAGTGCTTCTACGCCTAAAACCTATTGGAAAATTATGAAGATGTTATTAAAATCAAACAAGGGATTATCTGACATTCCTCCTCTTAAAGATATCACTACAGACCCTAATTCTGATAATTATGTTTATGACGAAGAACAAAAATGCGACTTACTAAACAAATATTTCTCATCCATCTCTCAAGTTGAGGATGCGAATCAATTACCCCCAGACTTTCCAGAAAGAACAGACAGCTATATTGATAGTATTCAAGTACAGCAATGTGAAATAATAGATATTATAAAAATTTTAAAACCAAATAAGGCATCTGGCCCAGATATTATTAGTCATAAAATGTTAAAAATAAGTCCATCAAAAATAGCTATTCCACTGCAAATATTATTTAATAAATCATTACAACAATGTCAGTTCCCTAATGATTGGAAAGTTGCCAATGTAGTTCCTATCTTTAAAAAGGGGGATAGTTCCTTGCCATCTAACTACCGTCCAATATCATTAATAAGTTGTGTTGGAAAGATATTAGAAAGAGTTGTTTATAAACATGTCTACAACCATCTAGTCGCAAATAATCTAATTTATGAATATCAGTCTGGGTTTTTACCCAAGTACTCAACTGTTCACCAATTACTTGAAATGTACAACTGTATTTTGAATTCTTTGGAGAAGAAAGAAAGCAACTGTTTTGTGTTTTGTGACTTCTCCAAGGCATTTGATAAAGTCTGGCATAATGGTCTTTTGAAGAAAATCCAGGCATATGGTATCAAAAACGATCTTTATTATTGGTTTGAAAGCTACCTAAATTTACGAAAACAGAGAGTTATACTACATTCGTCGAAGTCTTCTTTGTGCAATACGACTGCAGGTGTACCACAAGGATCTGTTCTAGGACCCTTATTATTTATAATCTATATAAATGATATTGCTCTTAGACTTACTTCTTTATGTAGATTATTTGCTGATGACACATCTTTTAACTATTCTCATCATGATCATGAACAAATAAAAACTGTTATTGATCATGATTTACGAGAGTTAGACGATTGGTCAAGAAAATGGCTTATGTCCTTTAACCCTGACAAAACAGATATTGTTATTTTTTCCAATTTGGAAAGCAATGACATTTCTTTTACACTTAATGGCGTGTCGATTCCTACATCTAGTTGTCACAAACACCTAGGACTTACTTTTAGTAGTGATGCCAAGTGGAACACTCATGTTCACAATATCATTTCTAGTGTAACTAAACATCTCAACGTACTAAGAAGATTGAAATATCAGCTTAGTCGTGATAATTTAGAAAAATTATATCTTGTATTTATTCGACCATTGTTTGAATATGCATCCGAAGTCTGGGACAACTGTGGCGTCGGCAATGTCTACAAACTTGAACAACTACACATAGAAGCCGCTCGAATTGTAACTGGACTGCCCTTGTTTACCAAACTGGAGACATTGTATCATGAAATAGGTTGGGAAACATTGGCTGATAGAAGACTCAAACGGCGTCTTAATTTATTTTATAAAATACAAAACCATGAGACTCCTAATTATTTGAATAATCTCATTCCCCCGAAAGTTCAAAGTCTAAGTGCTTATCCTCTACGTAATGGTGAAGATATAGTACTTCCTTTTTGTAGACTATCAGTAACAAACAACTCTTTCATTCCGAACACTATTAGACATTGGAACAACCTTGACCTTTCTATTCGAAACTCACCTACGATAGGAGCGTTCAAGAATGCTTTAAAAGCGACAGGATTGACTAACGGTGACGTGCCAAGACATTTTTCTTATGGCCCACGGAAGTTTAATATTATTCTCACTCAGTTAAGATGTTCCGCTTCGTTTCTAAACAACGACTTGCACAAAGCAAATCTTGTACCAAATCCCTCTTGTAGATGTGGATTTCCAATAGAAGATGCGAACCATTATTTCTTAGTATGTCCTTTATATCGTCATCATAGAGCTCAACTTGTAAATAAATTAAACTGGCTTCAAAATCCTACAAGTGTTGCAATACTTACGTATGGAGATTTAAATCTCTCTTACGATGAAAATATTCTTATATTCAGAGAAGTATTCGATTTCATAAAGAGATCCGAACGATTTGATATAACTTAATTGTTTTCTTTGGTAGAGCAACATAAGTCAGCACTTTCCCCTTGTTTCCCCTTGTTTCCCCTTCTAAACTTGTGAGTTAACCCCAAAATATTATTTAATGCACGTTCTTGTACCTTGTGTTATGCTTTAATGTATATTTCTGTATTGCGGAGAGGACGTCCTAAGTATGCATTTACTTGTGTCCAATCCATTTTGTATAATTAACAAATAAAATATGTTTAAACTAAAAGGAATTATTTATTTCTGTATAATAATGTAAAAAAAATAATGGTGAAAAAAGCAATTATTACATATATGTGTGTTTGCCCTATTGTAAGCACATTACAATTAGGATGTATCTTACTACAATAAAGTACAGTCCATCTAATGCAACAGTGATTTGCTTTTCAAATGTGTCCATTTTCCTATCATTCCATTCTAGACAATTACCTGAAATGTAAATTAACAGTAAAAAATTGTGAAACAAAGCAGTATTTAAATACTAAGTTGGTAAGCAATGGATGCACATGTAAATTTTAATCCAGATTCAAAAGATTTAAAACTGCTGTTTATTTGCATTGAAATATTGAAATATCGAAAAGTCAGGGTTGTGATGGAAATGAGTGTAGAAAAAGACTTAAATGATCTCGACTGAAAATGATCTTAGAAGTGTTTATGTATAGTAAAATGAATTAGTAACAGCCTATGGGCGAGCATTGCCGACTATTGGTACTGTTTTTATTTGTATACATGTACCTGACATTCCGAACTGCATTTCTGTTATGTTCTGCGATTACACTGCAATTGTGACGTAATTGATCATGACAACTCATATTCATTGCAGATAATTAAAAAAAACAAGTAAATTAGATGTATTGTGTGTGAAGTTGTAATTATTCATTATTAATTTTCTAATATTTGGAAACTAGCAACTTATTTTTTCTTTAAGCAGGAAGTTTTAAACTCCGATCCTATAAAAAATTGACAATTTATCTGTATACTAAATCGGCACTTCCAGTTAGTAGTGTTTGTAGATATATCTGGTCCCATGAACATGTATGTTTAGCTCACGTCTTGTAATACTCACTATAACCGCTTGTATTTTTTGTTAAAACATCTGGAGAAAATTAAATGTGCTTACTCAGACCCGTAAAAAAAATCCACTGTGTTGCATATGGAGAACTTTGACACCCCACACTCCCAAAAAAGAGGTTTCTCAGACTATACTTTGTTACACAACTCACCTCTCATTTTTTAGCTATGGAAGATAGATGAACAGCCTTTCTTCTAAAATGTGGAGTTGGTAGCAACTTCATAGATTTTTATATCTAGATATAAACAAAATAAACATTTAACCTATCTAAATTTTTAAGTATTTTATATACCTTGTTTGTGTAATTATTAAATGAAATCAACATTTGCATGCCTAGCCCATACTGCTTGGAAAAAGACAGCAAATCAACGGTATAAGCAATCAGAAATCATTTTCATCATCTCCATCAGTGACAACTCAATTGCTTACCATTTGAACAGTAGAGTACATGTACATTTGTATGTTGCCTTTTCATTAGGACAGAAATTGGTATTTTGTCATAGCATCATGATTATTTTTTGTAGGCATTGATTTTAATGCAGTCTTCGCAAAATATGCCGGTCCGCTGGACCCGTCCGGTAAAATTGCTATTGGACCGGCAGTCTATTTAATTGTGTCTGACCAAATGACCGGCAGATAAATTTCATGAGCCGTGGTCTGATGATTGTTTGTTTTGCGCCTGACAATCAGTTGACCTTTTTGTCTTCTTAATTTACATAACTTAATCGAATGGCACCACAAAATTAGTGTTAATTTTACTTGACACTGGAATTCCATGGTTATTCCCCTTTAATTATAATCACGCATTTTGATTGGACAAAGCATCTTTTCTTTATATAAACCGGTGTCCTACAAAATCAGGACCGGAATCAAATTTTGATCTACAAATAAAATGAAGATAAAGAAGGCTGTTCTAATTTTCAAAATGAGTTTTTGAATTTTGAAAATAGTAAAGATTAACATTATTCTTATCCTAGTCAGAAACTCTTAATGTATTTAAATTGGTTGATTATATTTATTCTTAATACTTGCTTATGTTTCAGTGTGGGAAACGACCGCTCGCCAACTCGCCCAATACGAGTAGAGAAGATTTTTGGCAAGCTCAGATCAACTGCTACTCGTCAGTTTGGCGAGCTGAAATTATCTGGCGAGTTCTAAGAAAATGTAACAATCCAGGCTTACTTGATGATAAATGTACCATAACTGAGCATTAACGATGTTATTCGCGATGTTTCTCTTTTCGTTTTTAAGAGTAATTCACTTCATTTTAATTATAAACAAAACAATTTTTGACCACGATAAACTTGTTTTAACTTCCAGTTTTTACACCGGTAGGGCTAAAAACTTTGCCGCAATCCCTATGTTGGATTGCCATAATCGTAATTTTATTTTTTAATTTCTTTATCTAAAACAATTTATATTACCGAAATATCTAGATTTTCCACTAATCCTAGGTGAAAAATGATGTTAGAAGTGAAAATTATTACGAAATTAAAAGAAATGAAGTTAATAGACCAATTTCATTAATGGGTACAAGGTTGGAAATGCGGTAGTTATTTTTTTATGGCAAAAAGTGCTATGGGCGCCAAAATTTAAACTCAAATATGGAAAAGTTTTTAATCAATCCAAAAACAAAAGAAAGAATTACAGATTCATCTCAAAGAAAGAGATTTATGTTATTTCATTTTTATTGATATTGTATGTTGGCGAATAACTTTGAAAACCTACTTGCCAATTTAGGCTAGTAGATCATAAATTCGGCAAGTACTATTGTTTTGGTACTGGCCAGGATGGCGAGCTGGAAAAAAAAATTGTTTCCCACACTGTGTTTTAATCAATATTTTTAACCGTGTTCTATGTTAAAAATTTTAATTGATAATAAGTAAATTGGAATTGAACGAAAACCCGAATTGAAAAATTGACTTTCTTATAATTTTGCCTAACATCAAACTCAAATGTAAATATATTGAGATTTTGATAAAAATCTTTTATCTGTATCTAATCATTAAAATCAAGCAGTGATTTAAAAAATAATTTGTGATCTCAAACACAAAGATTTTATAACTGAATTTTTCATACGAGTTGTATTGTTTTATTGAAAATTTCTGTCTGGCACAATTGTGCTCGGTCAGGCAGGTGGGCTATGATGGCCGGACCAAATGTCAGGCACCTCATTTCAACTTTTGTGAAGACTGTTAATGAATGGAAAATAACAATATAAACTAGCAAGAGTTGCAATAAAATACATCTGCTGAATGATTTATAAAAAATGCAAACATTATGACCTTATGTCTCATGTGATTTTATAACAGTTGCTTCAAAAACGTCGCTAAAGACTGGTATGATTGTATCAAGCAGTTTTACCTTTTAATCAAATCAATATAGGTTTCCGGAGCATAATTTAGGCTAAGGTGTACGGTAACAAAACAAATCTGTTTGCACTTTGTCTTTGTCAACTGCATCGTACAGATGGGATCTTTTATCCATTTCACATCTTCTAACCGGTCTAGCACAGGCACACACAGGGTTATGTGTTCGTGTTCTACAAGTAAACAAGTTAGTAGATAATAACAATGAAAGCATCATGAGCTCTTAAGTGAGGAGCTCTTTTAACTGACAAATTGCTTCAAGTCACTTCAATTAAAATGCTTCTTAAAATTTGAGAAAATTTCATCTAAATTGGCTATTGAAGTTGCTTACACTTCCGGAGCACCTGAAATTTAGTGTCGAATAGTTGCATTCATTTGTTGTTTTTGTCTTGTTTGTCTGTTTGTTTTGTTATTGTCCCCTTTTTTGTTTAACTATACTAAAAGTCACACATCCCATGTGCTCAGTTTTTTACCTGCATTTTTTTATTATTCCATATTGTATCTTTGTAATGTGAAAATCCAATAAAAACAATTTCCACGATAACATGTCCATATTTATATTATGCCTTTGTTGTTGACATGTCACAATTTGTCCTCGACTTTTGCCATGGGAATTTTACATAGAAAGTCAGCCATTTTTGTTTCTAAAGAGATCTTGCGTTTCTGCTTTATACCCTTCAATGGTTTTTTGACAAACCGCGAGACTTGTCCAGCCTCAACTGATTTCAAAGACAACAATTGACTCTTCCTAACTTACACTTCCATTGTAATTTAGGTTAAAATTTACTATAGAAAATCGCCCTATCAAAAATGAAAATAAAACCGCCACATTTCAAAACACTTATTAACTGTGGAAAATAGTTTGTTGAATTCAATTTGCACATATTTAAATCTTCAAAATGAGCATAAGCTGGTAATCAGTTTTTATTTGTCAAGCAAAAAACCATCGCATAGACATGGTGACTTTTTAGTATAGGGTTTTGTCTTTCACTGACTTATTGTCTACTCTATACTCCTCTGTATTTTCAATAATACAAAAATGAAGCAATAGAAAAATTTATACTGTAAGAACACCGTAACATGTATGTAATAATGTATGGGCCAGGGCAAACTGTAAATGGACATGCACTTTGCAGGGAATATATTAGGACTGATGTTTTATTATCAGCGACCATGATCATAAGAAAAGTGCATGGAATAAGCATATTTTTATTCTATAGCTGTAACCATGTGATCAAGAGAATTATTTCAGACAATTTTCTTTTTTGCATAGGTCTATGCATCAACAAATTTTGACCGACCCCTACCACGAACGTTGCCTTGTAGCCATCCATGTAGGGCCCTACGGCAAATGTATAAAGTAAACGCACAAAAATATAATCTGCGTGAAACAGACATAATGCCACACACAAAATTCAGTTTTAAATACGACCCATCCATGGCTTTAAATATGACAAGATTATTCATTCCACTTCAGTTGAACGTACATGTTGATGCGGATGTTGTGTCTTACCAAGTATGATGGGATAGAAAGTGACGACCAATGAAAACCACCGTCGCATCTTAACTTATTTAAATATTATTATGGTCATGTGCAGAGAATTTCCCATCGCCCCTCTGAAGGCTCGTACAAATAAACTATATATTTTCTGACAATGTACTAATATTGTATATTTCTTCGTTATGTATAAATATGTCGACTGTAAATAACAATCCTACTTACTTAATTTACTGAACTAAAGCGTAAAACTTGTCCAGCTATGTGATGAGTCTATGATTTGAATAATTCAAATTATGCGCGGGCTTTGGAAAATCGACGCCACAAGTTTACACAGATTTTCATCAGTCGAAAAATGTACAAAAAAATTACCCGATAAACAAACAATTATGTGTCCAAACAATATTTGTCATAGAATATAATTACATATATGTAAAAAAAAAGAAATTAAAAATAAATACATAAAACATACCTGATCTGGTACCCTTCAAAATACTTTCTTTGTAACCAGTCGAACTTCCGTACAATCGAAAGTGTAGTACCCGGAGTAAATCAAAAATGGCAAACGACGGTCAATAAATGTTCAAAAGTTAAAGTAAAGCAAGAAAAGGCCCGTACAATGGTGGTTTCAACGTGTCTCGAAGTAGTACAAACGTCGAAAGGAAGTATAGATAGTCACCACACGCCATTCCGACACCAAGAAATGCACGACACGACGTTGCCGCCTGCAACTTCACTTGAGGTAAATATATTTTACCTACCGGGAATTCTTTTACCGTCCTTTAGGACAACCTCTTTCGAGTGTGTAGGAGTGGGAGGTTTGTCTCTACCAGTAACCATGTAAAAAGTCCACCATAACCAAGGGGGTAGTTCCAAGATAATATATTTCAAGTATTGTACACTATATACATCTGTTAGTTCTGGAAAGTCTACTATTTAAATTAAGTTTTCCTTTATATACAGTCAAAGAGCACTCTACGGCTAGGTTATTTACGTAGCTTTAACATACGGTTGCGAGCAGTGTGTAGATCAAAACACAATCTTCTAGTCACTTTATGTATCATATTAATATAGTTCAATTAGTTCACAGTAGCATTCGATTTATCTTTATGCGTACCGTCATGGAGGTCAATCTCTGAGGTACAGTCCACTATAATTTTTGTTTGTTGTTCAACGGACAATAAGGAAAAGACTCTGGAAGACGTTTTGTTAAATAAATTCTCTATTCAATTTTAAGTTTCAACATTTTCCTACGCATATGTTCACAGTGTAAATATTTTTCATCTGTGATAAATATCAAATGTTGATGCAGTAGCTTTTCACACATGTTTACTATTGATCTTAGTGACATATAGGCCACATTGCATAGACAATATTCGTAGAAGTACCGAAATATGCACATTCAAAATACAGTCGCCACAAGAATCATTTTGCGTCATACCTTTAAATTTAAATTTTATATTTAATTTGACTTTTTTTCAAAATTTCTTTATAACGTTGTTTTCTCTGAAACATTAAAATTGTTGGCATATTTAGCAGAATACACTATTAATGTAGAGAACAGTGTTGTTTTTTTATTACATGTTTTTATCCATTGCAGATTGTACAACAAATATGGGAAGTCAAGTGGTGTCAGTAATTTTGAAACGAAGTATGAAGACCAATAGTAATTAAAATAGTAAGGTAAAGAGCAAATACTGGGTTTTATTTCAATTAAATATGACACAAATTTTTATTAGGTCAAGGGAATTCAAGCTACAAATGAATGGCCACATAATTAAAAAAAGAGGGGGAATGGGTGTAATTATAAAATCTGTTGACATATGAAAGGGGAGATAATTTTCAGAGTATTCAGTTAAGTGTAGGAAATAAAAGTGTGTTCAACTCCTTCAAATGGACATAATTCAAAGAAATTGTTAAAATATAATGTCCTAATTACAAATCTTCTAAGGTACGTACTCTGCAGTTAAGGTTGCGCATAATTCTAATGATTCTGCTCAGGTCACCAGTGTGGCTCGAGTAAGTGAGTAAGCATTGTAGCTCATTGGTACATGCATTTTGTAAATAAAATGAACTCTTGTCATATAACAGAAATTTTCCATTAACAAAATAAAAGGTTTCTGCAATGTCAACATTCTATTTTTTATGGTATTTGCAAACTTTATACTTTATATAATAGCTATGCATGTTCTTTCTTTGCAGTTTTTTCTACAATATTATTTTTTTGTGTTTTAACAGGAAAAAATTTAAATCAAAGACAAGAAGGAGTGAAAAATAAGAATAATAAGATGTTTTGACGGAAAAACTTTACCAAGAATATTTTGACAAGTCTGGTTTTGGAGTGATTTTACTTTCTATGAAGATTTGAAGGGAACAAATAACATTCAGCACCATATTCTACTTGCTGTCAACATTCAGCAGCAAACAACAACCGGGTGCCCTGAAGAATATGTACTGTAAATCAGAGGCAGAAGCACTGTTTCTTCTTTCTGTGAAAAGCAGTTTGCCAAAAAAGGAAAAAAAAATTGACATTTAATATTTTTAGTAGGAGAAGCCAAACTCCACTGACAAATTAAATATTGTAGAGAATCTTATCAGTAAAGTTATATCTTATAACATATATTTTATAGTTCTTTCTTCATAATCATCATATTCATTGTGTTGATTATGCAGTAGTAAAAAAAGAAATGTTGCTTTTTAACAGTTGTAAAGGAAAATGATGATATTAGTTATATAGCACTTCTACATAAACTAAAACATGCTGTTGTAAATAGTTCCATTTATCCTATTGTTCATATGAAGAAAGTTCTTAACTGTTTTTATAGCTTGTTAATAAGTACAAAAATGGTTACATTAATTTATGAGAAAGTAAATTTTCCATCATGGTATATTTGAATGTGGACAAAAGATTGCAGAGTTGGCTCCCCCTTTAGAGTTATCTCCCTTATGATTATACTTTTTCTTAGTAAACAGTTTTTTGTTTACTAAATAAGTTTGTAGTATAATGTATCAAGGATTTTTTTATATTGTGAATGTGTTTTTATGATTTCTGGTTTTATTTTTAATATTGCATGAAAATATTTGATATTTAAGCTATAATATTCATCATCTCAATTGTACCATAAATTGTCAGAGCATATAGCATAGAAGAAAATGTAAGGTCTTTTTATTTATATTTTGAGAATAATGGTGTTATTAGGCCATGGTCATACTAAATTTTGTCATGTGTAATATCGTGTCCTTGTTCTCTATTTGGATAAAAAACTTTTAATCTTCATTTGAAGTATTAATAAGTAATTCCAAACATTTTCTAAGATAGAAAATACTCAATCTGCACACTTAGACATTTGTGCATTATTTCTGCTCTTCAATAGTAAATTGTTAATATGTGAAGCTAAAAAGCAGTTTGGTTGAAATAAAAATAATATTACTAATTATTTTTTTATTTGATAGTCACTAAATAATTGGAAAACAGACAAGAAATAATATAAATATTTTATGAAGTTTTTTCAGTTGTTTTTAAGCGGAGTTTAATTTATATTCAATAGAGCAGAGTTAAATCAGCAGGGAAAAAGTATTTCCTGTAACAGCTTTAAGTTTTTTTCAGTTGGAAAAAAGCGACCAATTTAATTTACTAAGATAAATCAGCAGTGATTAAGTAGGTTTCTAATAAAATTGAGAAGACTAATATTTATCAGTTGGATTTAAGCAGGAATAATCAATTACCTGTAGTCTGGCTTTTTTTCTACTTAGAAAATCAGTATACTTTAAGTTGGATAAAAGTGGAGTTAAAGTATTGCTAATTATGTAGGTTAAAATTAAGCGGTAATTATGCATGTCGCTTAAATACTGCTTTTTACAACAGCGGATTCTATGCAGATAATAAGCGGCATTTAAGTTACGCTGTGATATAAAAGCGACGCTTCAAAATTGTCTGGGTGCAATCATCTTCTCGAGTTGAGACCAACAATTGCTTATTAGTTAGTAATTAAAATTCAGCGCTTTATAGTCGTTTTATTAGAACATTCGTTAATTTACCTTTATATGTACGCGACTTCATGGTGTAAACTAATTAAAAGTTGTCCTTCATCTGGAGGAATTATGTTAGGAGGAATTAGAAATGTCACCGATACACGGAAGGGATAGTGTCAAGGGGTGGGGTGAGGTTGTCCTACACACATATTCTAAAAACTGGCAAGCTGGCATGTTGGGAATGAAAACTTTACTAAAGAAAAATCAAAATCACATCTTTTGCTATATAGTTTTTGTGCACTATATCAAAACGTAATAATGATTTTACATCATGATCTGTTTTAATCGAAGAAATTAATGGAAGTAGTTTTCTTGGTCCTCCTGATAACACATACCAATTTTGATACGAACTTATTTAGTTATATATATTCGAATGCTTAAATTATTAACTATAATATAGCTTACTATTACTGACCCGAGTCACCCAAACGTTTCATGTATATCACGTGATTGATCACTATTACAATTTTAGAAGAGCTTCAAACATGTTTGTACTGCTGAGTTAATGACAATGAGGTTATTGTTAACCACACTCGGATCTCCTCGTGCTTATTAATGTGTTTGAAGGGCTAAACAAAACTGATTACAAAACAATTCTTGTAAGTTATCAGCATTATCATTGCGCGAGAAAGATTTTTACTGTCAATTTCAACACGATTTATGCATGAACGTAGCACCCAAAGATAGATAGAGAGCAGCAATAATACTACAGTTTACAGCTGGGAAATGCACGAAACTTAATATATACATTATGGTCACATTTTTTCCGTTCGATTGGTTTTGTACACAACATTCAGTGTGTATTCAGTTATTACGGGCCGGCACTAAGGCGGTCCGTCATATGATATGAGTTTGAAAACGTTTCATGATTTGCTGCGGAGGTTGGATTAATTTACTGCTGTTAAATTATAATTAAAAAATAACTATTAGAGTTGTACCGGTGTTATTACTGAAGCATAATATATAGTGGATATTTTGAGATTAATGATGTATTTTGCAATGCAAATTTTAGTCAATTATGAATCAGCAAAAGTCGGTCACATTTTGTTTACGATTTTATTTTTAGAACATGTTGTCATATCATACTGACAATACATTTAGATCAATGTATAATGTATTTTGAGAATACTAAAATATCAGAAATACAACGTTTAGTCAGTTGTATGTCGAAAAGACGTGGAAGTCTGTCAAATTGCAATGCTATTTTTATATTAGACTGCGAATAATGTACCATGTTCGTACAACCATGACAACGATAAGGTTAACATGCAATTTTTCATTTATTTTTTTAATTCCAAAATAGCATATTCCCTTTCTAATAAAGTCGATAAAAAATAATCTCCATAAAATCAGAGATAGTCTGTTCAAATATTGTCGCTTTAAGTCTTCAACGTAACCATGTGCTTTTATATTGCACACTGACCTACAGTTTGTATTTCATTAATAGATTTAGTCACTGGACACTTTTTAATATGATTCTTAATAGTATTTAAAGTTTGTAGATAAAATAACGGTATAAATGTTAAATTAATTAAAAATAAGAGAAATCCATTTCCCACCATACTTATTTTCAAGGATGCATATTGTTATAAAAACACACACACAGACACATGAGACATATATTTCTTTTTAACTATTTCTGTAACTGCACATCACTTGAAACCAGCATAAAAATCAGTATTATTTTTATGCTTAGTGTGAATGTGATATATCACAAAGTATGTGAAATGTAACTTATTTATTGTTGATTTTAAAGCTCTAAAACTACTTTATTCCAAACTTTAAGTTTAAACACAAATTTCAACCATGTCGAAAACTACACCCATCTGGCACAATACATAATTTTCTACTCATCTGTAATACTAATTAAAGTTTAAATTGATTTTCTAACATGCAAGTACTAGGCTGTAGGGTAAGATACTACGTAACATTATGCAGTTTTTTATGTAAATGTTTCTTTAAAATTTTTTTCTATTTCACAATGAAATAACCCTGTTCTACATTACATGCCTCACTGAATTAATAATTTCGGATATGACAGTTTGTATATTTGTTTGTTACCTACACCATGGAAGGAATGATTTGTATGCAGCAACCACTTGATTATTTACGGCCCGAATATTTGGTGCATGCACCAATAGACTCTCTTGTATGTATATTATGACGTCCATTTTGTATTATGGGGCGATGCAGGAGCAGCAGTTAGCAATATTTGGCGGTCATGGATGGTGTCGAGCACACCTTGTGTGTTGTCCAACTAAAGATATATTGTTGATGGTGGATACAGTTTTTGTATTTTACTGGGAGCGTTATATCCAACCAGAGGGAATGGCAGTATGTTGACATTGGGGAGGAATTTTGTTGTATTATGAACATACAATTATTTCAGATGTGTAGAATCATTGATGTATGAAAGGTTGAAACTTCCGGTCTTGTGTACTTTACTTTTACATTTTTAGGTGCTTGTCTGATCATCAATCGACACGCAACTTGCGTCATCAAATATATGTCTGCTGATTTTGATTGGTTGGGGGACGTTGTATTTGTTGGTTAGGTTGTTAAATACAAAGAAATACAATCATTATATATTTAAAACGATCCAAACAATTTAAAAAATATAACAAAATAAATGTTATGTTCACTGCAAAAAGTTATCTAAACTGCGCCTGTCATGTCAATTGATCTAACAGATTTGTGAACTCATTGTTTTATCAGTTTTCTACTGTCATTCCAGTAAAAGAAATTACAAAACACATGTATCTTTCTTCTTTCAAAATATTAATATAATTTTTATCAGCGCATCGATTGACAAAAGTCAAACTACATGTATTAGCTAAATATTATGAACAAGAAAACACGGAAACCGACGTTCCATCATCGTTTGTCACAAACAAAGTGCGATAATTTCTATTTAATGCAAGACCCCACGGTTTATTAATTTTCCTGTCATTGTCCAATATAATGTCAATAACATTCCCGTCTGGCGAAAGTCGATGTATGTTATTTGAGTGCCTACAAGCAACGTACAGGTTCCTCCCTTGTCAGTAGTCACAGCTTTAGGATCATTGAAGTTTTCATGTTTACATGTAAAACGTACTTCTCCACAGAGTTTGACACAGACTACTGTGTTATTGTTATGGTCAGTATAGTAGACACTATCCTGTTGACCCGGATGTAGGTAGTCAATGTAACCACCACCAGGTGCAGTTATTGTAGTTATTTGCTTCCCTTGTTTACTGAGGATGTAAATCTCACTTCTACCACCAACAGAGATCTTATCACCGACAACAGCTATACCACCACAATCACCAGGTACAGAATGTTTACGACCAGACTTCATTGACTTTATGTCAACAAACTGTATTAACTTCTCGCAAGGTAGGGATACTACAGCTTTATCTTCACCTGGTATAATAGCAATATCCCATGGGTCACCAGATAACGTACAATCCTGCAGGTACTCACCACGGTCACTGTATAACAGTAACTTGGTACTACAGTAGTTACATAGTAGTAGACGATTGTCGTCTGTCACAGCAATACTGGTTATCCAGACATCATCGGTAGATTTAATATCAAACTTAATGTCAAGCACGAACTTTGTTGGCATCTGAATTGTTGTCGGTAAAACCTGAGCTTCCTTTAATTCGTATGTTTTATACTCGATCAGACATGGTGTAGACTCGATGTGTACTGACACAAAGGATTCAATTACGTGTTGTTGCTGTGGTGATTGTTCGAACGAAATTTTAGAGGTAAACATCGATCATATATATTTTTTAATTTCAATATCGTAGTCTGAAACTTTCCATTTGTACGAGTTTAATAAAATGAATAGTTGGTTCTCTGATCCATGTTTTGACACAAGATCTAATTTACTGGTAACCTCGTCAAGAGACTCCATTATTTTCGATAATTTGTCCTTATCGGATTGTATTTGATTCTCGCATTTCCTCTTTGAAGATTTTGCCTCGGATATGACTTTTCTCTCAAGATCATCAAGGCGTTCCACAAATTTTAGATTTTATGCATGACAAATTTCTCAACACATCGACTTCTTCATCATTCAGACTCTTTAAATTCTCATCGGGGTTGCGAATAAGCTTTTCCAAAGTTTCACGTATGCTTGATACGGTACCAAATACATCTTCCAACATAAGTGATCTTCGTACTCCTTTGGATGCCACTTCTACAGGAACACATTTTTGACAGGTCCGATGTGTTTCTGTCATGCAAGAACGACAACATAGACAATCATGTTCCACACAGAAAAAATCGAGCATCATTTCTTTGTGTTTTGTACAGGAATTTTTTAACAGATAATGTTTCCATGGTAACGATCCAGAATCGATTAAATGATGAGAGGCAAAAGCTTTGAATAAACTATGGGCATTCAGACAATCCTTACAGAGATTCTCTTCACAATCAGTGCAATACTTTATGGCCGTTACTGGTGACAGAAGGTGACGTAAGCAGGGATCACAACTCTGCATGGATGACGTCATTATAACCTGAAATATATTTAATCAATAAAATATAGTATTACAACATTCTTGGACACTAGGATACAATCTTATTAAATTTAAATTTTTCACCTTCTCCCCCTTTTTGGTTATTGTCGCTGTCACATACATAGTTAAAGATTTAATTTTAGTTAGATTGGTATTGATATATTTTTACATTTATAACCGCGTTGACGTCATTATTGTTAAAATTCACTTGATATCTACTCCCATTTTATAGGAAGAAGGCGAAATGTCCATGCCAATTAATGTTGGAATCTAGCACACCTTACCATCAGTGAGGCTTTAACCAGCAATCTTAGTATTGTCACGTCGATTATCACTAGCAGATGACTAACTATCTTAACCACTCACCTACATACACATGATGATAGTGTATCATCATTTTAAATGTCATGTACATTCAGTTACCTGTTAATATTGACACTGAACTAATCATTAAACGTAACACCTGTCGATGACGTCGCTGCTCATTCTAGAACATCAACACACACGTCTCGCCTTCCGCTAAATTTAACTCCAATCACTGTCAAGATATATTTAGATATTTCTGTGTGTACAACATTCAATATAATGCACTCATTTTTTTTTCAGACAGCTATTCTACATAGATACTCTGTAAAAGTCTTTCAGAATTAATAAAAAGATTTGCTAAAATATGTTTGACGCACATTGATTAAAGTGAACAAGCAATTCTCCTTTTTATGCCGCGGTACTATCCAATCAGTGACACTTGTCACTGCCTCCTGCTGTATTGTTTTCGCCGCGGTGCTATTCAATCAGTGACAGTTTGTCACTATCCCCTGCTGTATTGTTTTTTGACGCGGTACTAGCCAATCAGTGAAACGTTGTCACTATCTGCTGCTGTAGTTTTTTTACGCGGTACTATCCAATCAGTGACATCTTGTCACTATCTCCTGCTGTATTGTTTTTTGCCGCGGTGCTATTCAATCAGTGACACTTTGTCACTATATATGTCCTGCTGTCTATTTAATCAGCAGATTAACGTGTAGTTTTTGGGCCATACATCCGTTACTTAATGTCTCGGGTAATGTTTACCTGGGACAGGTGTGTTGTACATATTATCATGAGTTCGCTCGATAAGCCGAATTGTCAGTTACCGTTAAATTCATTAAGTAGTTGAATGGTTTCTTACATTTGAAATGCAACTATTTTAATACATTACGAAAAATGGTGACATCCCGGTAGTCCGACAACCAATAGTCCGACAGCCCAATAGTCCGACACCCCTATAGTCCGACAGCCCATTGGTCCGACAACCCAATAGTCCGATAACCCTATAGTCCGACAGCCAAATAGTCCGACAATGCGTGTATATGCAATACTATAAACCTTCAGACACGATCCAAAGAACAATAAACGTTCTATAAATGCAAACCTAACTAAGTTGGTTGTTTGGTAGGAATTTCTTAATATTAGGAATACTAGCTATGATTTGGTTATATTACATGTATATGTTACAGGGAATGTGTGTAATTAAGGCTTATGCGTAATCCCTAAATATTCAGGGATTACGTGTACTCGCTAAATTGCTTGGGGATTACATGTAATCCCTAGTTTTTACCAGGGATTACATGAAATCCCTATTTTTTTTAATCATTTTTACACCTTTTCCCTGACCCTCAAACTGGTTTTAAAATGCATCTTTTTCTATACTTTTCTGTTGTTAAAAACATAGTTGCAAACAAAAATATATAATTTATTGTGCCTTTTCATTTGTTTTCATTTATCTTGAAATTTCATGAAAATACCTAAAAGATTACACATAATCCCCAATAACACACAATCCCAGTAACATACATGTATATACATATGTAATTATTGCTTTATATGGTTATTATTCGCTTCGAACACCAGTACTAAGACCGAGTTATTATTGTTACAGTGACTGTGAAAACAAAAAGGAAACCGTTTCTTTGTCTAACTGTTTCTCTATAGAACACAACTATTAAACAAAATTCTTGAAATTTTATCTTATGCTCTTATTTAAGAGCAAATTTGTAAGTGTTTTTCATACGTTGACATGTTACTTGTTAAGAATCAATCAGTTTTTGTAATAAGATGTCATAAGAAGCGAATGTTTAAAAAGTTAACCGGGACGGGTATCTTTAAATTAAGAAGTATTTACATGTATATGAGTGCGATCTGAAACATTCCTATAGCTTCTCTGAAATTTTAGATACATTGTAGATAAAATGAAGACCACAATGAAAAATGAATATTATTCAGTTAGGATTAAAAACAAATAAAAGGTACACAAGTGTGCAGAGAGAAAGCAAGGACAACAAACTGCATGTAGCAAACTAAACTTTTGTGTCGTTTTTCCTTTGATACAAATGTACTTTTGCATCTAGAAAACCGGTTTTGTTAAAACGTATAATGTGCTTGTGTTTCGTCAACAGTTTCTATTTCAAGGCAAACAGGTTTTTACAGAAGACCAATAGAATATATTACCTTTTATATGAAAAAGTACAACGTTGCATTTTTTACTAAGAGATTAAACAAGTGGGGTAGTAAAAAAAGAAAATGTCGGGCGGGCGATCGCGGAAAATATTTTCGAAACAGTATTCTCAGCAACAGCTATCAAGGCCTCTTGATATTTGGAATGCAGCATCAGCGTGGAGTCCTATACCGTGGGATTTAATTTCAGGCCTACTTCCTGTTTAACGAAATCCGGCCGTTCTTGACTTGGACAGATTTTTATGCCAACGCGACGACATATAGTTTTACTCATGTCCGTCCGTTCGTCCGTCCGCCCTTCCGTACAAGTTTCCGTCAAGCTTTTCTCAGCGCGTAATAATAGTACATGATGAAGACTTAAAACTTGGGATGGTTCAGTATGACGAACTGTACGTCTTAAGCGACTTTCAAACCTGACGGACTTCTACTTCCTGTTTGGGGCCAACGGGGGCATCCGTGTCCAATAAACACATTCCTTCTTTATTTTTTTTACGTTTTTCAGGGCGTACAAGACCAACTTACACACTCGCTAAACCTGAACGTAAATTTAATATGAAACAAACGTACGGACGGATAAACAGACCCAAACGCTATATATACATGTATTCCGGTACGTAGGTGGAGCATACAAATTATATATATATATTTTAATTATCGATTCTGTCCGACCTAATATGCGATAATTTGTTAGACTCTTGTGGGTTGTCGGACTGTTGGTCTGTCGGACTATTGGGTTGTCGGACTATTGGGCTGTCGGACTAATGGGTTGTCGGACTATCGGGTTGTCGGACCATTGGGCTGTCGGACTATTGGGCTGTCGGACTACAGACGTGTAACCCGAAAAATTAGGTTAAATGTGTACCGGTAATTGTTTCCTACATATGAATTGGAAAATTTTCAATTAATTTATTCCTTAAAAAATGTACATACTGTGGTCACGGCGATTTATGACGCTCTGAAAATATTGCGAATGTGTACATTCTTAGTGATTTTTTTCCTTTTATTTTAGAAGATATTTATTTAGCAATTAGTTTTTCCACTGGTTGTTATTTAATTGCGGACCATTTGCAAAATAAAGCACATATACCAGTCCAGAGTAAGTTTCTTCCGCTTAATTAATGACTACTAATACAGTATATTATTTTTGTGTACATTGTGTAGTACTTTGAACATATATCATATCTGGGTTGTGCATTTTTCACCATAATTACACCTCATTTTAAATGCTGGCTTTTGATTGATCGATAGTCAGTGTATTTTTCGCACATTTTCAGATTTTTACCGCTTGCACGATTTGTATTGATTTTGGCATCACCGGGGTATTCGGCAACAAATTACCTTCCTGTGCTGTGGTACTTGCTACGAAATTATCCTAGCGTTTAGTATTCCCACAAAAATTCATTCAGAAGTGTTGATTTATTTTCGCTCAAAGTAAACGCAACATGATTAATCAATTTTGAAAACCGGAAATGTTCTAAAAGTACAAAGTATAAAAAAAAAGCACAGAACAACACTGCAGCGTTCTAATATCATCACTCTTTAAAACCGTGATTTGGTGTAATATTCCACACAGATAAATCCTGTGTGGAAGGGTATTGGTGAAATTTTCATCCCTCGCCTGGTATTTTTCACCAATACCTCTCCCAGACATGATATATCCGTTCATTACCCCACACTTCCATAAACACACGTTTATTTTCTTGTATTCTCATACCAATTTTGTTCTTTATCAATACCAATTACTAAAGAAATGTACACTTTCCACTATGCCATACACGACTTAATAAAATCTATTCTACAGCTTAGAGCATGGTATAATTTTAGAGCTTCAATGGGCATAGCCCTATAGACCACCCCCACGAGCGTATACTCCTTCTCCGCTGCATGCCTTTGGCGGGCTTCAGACCGGTTGCCTTGCATTTGTGCATTCACTTCATTCAACTATAGCTATGCCCTTGGTAACCAAAAAAATAAAACAGTGTTTGCTGTTTTATGCCAAGTGAGCATGTTTTCATAGTGTTTTATATTTACAGTTCAAGAACATGGACACTTGGGGTCAGGGTATATGTTTATGAATGAAATGTGAAAAAGGGGCTAATTGTTTAAAAACGATTAAAAGGTCTTTCCTGCAGTCTTTATTTAACAAGAAGTGACGTTTTAAATCTTTCAACAGGAAATATTGTCCTGAACCCGCAAACATGATTGCTAAGAATTTTTGTCAACAAGAAATTAAGCTTCAAAACCACAAGAGAATGTCTTTGGAAAAGAAATGTCCTGAATCTTAAAACATATGGTTGCCAAGGATTTTTATCAACCGGAAGTGACGTTTCGAAATCGGAAGTGAATACATTTTATACGTGATGTGTATTTCTTCCATGCTATTGTTTAAAATGCATTTAATTTACATATTCTGACGGAAAATAAAATACTAAATATGCTATCGAAAAACAAAAAAATACAAATTAATTAATGTTATTTCCTATCGCATGGTAACGTATGTTTTAACACTGAAACCGTGTTGTTGTTTTTCCTTTTCTTGAATAAAGATGGTTTTACAAAAGAGCGGAAAAACTAAAAAAAAACTATCTTCAAAGATGAAAACAAAATTAATCGACTCCATAAAGATGATTTGAACAAAATTTAAGAACTGCTTTCAAAGCATTGAAACATACGTTGTCAAAATAAGTGAAATATGTTTAAGATTTCCACTACTCCCAAAAAGATCATATTTAATTCAGTAATCATTTTGCAATATTTTAATATGTACAAGATGACACTTTTTACATGACAAACATGGTTTTTTCGAGACAGAGATACTGTAACTTACGTTAACGTGCCCGAACATTGGCGCCGTCAGGCTCGAATTTTTGACCCCAGTAGGGATAATAGTCGATATGACTTACTGATTAGATCACTAGGCCAATAATGAATTTATAAAAATAAAGTATAGGATTGATTCTGGATGGTTGTTGTAGCAAAGATCAATTATATGTCGTGTACTTGTAAAACGGTATTGTTAGGAAATATAACTGTTTGCTTGTTTAAATGAATGATAAACGCCACCTTCAGCAATTTTCCAGCTATATCGTGGTATCAAGTTTTTATTGCGACAATTAGCCGAAGTATCCTTAGAAATATCCCGACATTCGGTTGAAAAACTTGCAATCCTTGTCAAATAAGTTTAGAGTCGAGCACACCGTACCCGCAATGGAAATATAGCTCACAGAAGAAAATATATATGACAGAAGGGACAATATTACTAGTCTATCATACAATAAGGTTTTGTAACAAAAGTCAGGAAGCACATGGATATTAGTAACAGTGACAACTTAACTAACAGTTTTTGTCGATTTTTGGTTAAAGATTTGATGCTGCATTTAGCGTTTTTAGGTTGTGGAAGATCCCAATGATAAAAACCAAGGCATTTTTGCAGTAACTGGCAATTCAAGTTCAAGTTGAGTACGCCGTACTGAAAGTCTGACTAGAACTCGCAATTTAAATATGGCCCAGTATGGACACATCGGTCGCCAATAGCCGATACAATTGTTGGACACAAGGCAAAGTTAAACTGGATAATTAATATACAATGATATTTCAGAAAAACGTAAATAGCCTGCTGCGTTAACGTACAAAATATTCAGCACGGTTTTGTTTGAAAACTGTAACATTAAGACAATAACTCAATGAAATAACACACTTGATTATTTAAATATGCATGTCAATTTCAACTCTCTAAGACATACATCTTATATAGAAAGTATCACTTTATAATACCCGATGGAGAAAATATTTGAGGATAAGAGGCCCAATGTTTCCTGAAGGAAACATGATATCTAATATAATACGTTTTCATTAAAAAAAATCGCTTTTCCGTAATGCGTAATCTGTATTTCAGACATTTAGAATGTGTGTCTTTATATTAAAACTATCATTACTTAAGATACTCCATTACGCCATTAGAAAGTGACATATTTTGTTCATAACTAGGTGTCAAACATATTGGATATTATCCATGTAAGTATAATTTTACACGTTTTGGTAAGTCTTGATTATCAGAAACGGAGTTTTAAATAAAGCTATGCATACCGTTAAATATATTGGAGCTCACTTACAGGATCTTCATACGTTATCTATAACAGATAATAGTTTAATATATTAATTGGAATACTAATCTGCTCGTCAATACATTTATTTGTTTGTACGTGGAACATAATTTGATATTTTCGGTTTAGTTTTACAAAATTGAGGGTTGCTGTCGAGCAGGTTGAAGATTCATTATTCAGTTTTATTGTTGCAAATATGTAATGGTTTAAAGTATCATTGGTTCTATATACCGGTTTTAATCGTAAATGAATGCTAGACGATAATAAAAGATATCCGAAAGTTTGCGACGTCCGGCGATGTCGATGTCCCAAATGCATTTTAAGTAGCGACGAATGTGTTCGCACCATTAAAGAGAATATTTTCGACCGTAATCAGTATATCATACAAATGTAAGAGTTTCATATGCATAGCCACTTCTGCAAAAAACAGCATAATCAGTAAAGACATAAAGCCTAATTAGCAACTATGAGTACAATAAACGCAAAGATGATCTTTTGCCTAACTGTGGTATGTAGAGGGCAGATACTTCGTGCTTATTAGATGGGTCTATGCAACAAAACTGACCAACGTCCGGAGTTCAGAGTCCACGTTAGCTATAGCTCCCACATAACATGAGCGTGGACTCAGGACCCCTAATTTAGGAGGATAAACAAAAAAATGGTATAAGTAGAATATCATATCATTAAAATATAGTCACTTTACCTGTAATTTAGACTTACAACAAATGGTTTTTCAGCGATTACGTGATCAATTTTAAAGAAATATTGAGTATAAAGAAATTAATTATTGCTTGAATTAAATTTAATTAAAAGTAAAGAAGATCGTCTTTAAATTTATTTCCATGAGTTTTTTTATTTCTAATATTGACAAACAGAAAACAAAGTCAAATAAAAGTCAAATTTGAAAGGAAACAAAAAGCCCTATTGAATTACGTTGTATTTACAAATTTGATAAACAATTTATTTATCCGTAAATTTGAAGTTACCTTTTTCTATTTATGGAAATTGTAAAATTTCATTTAGTGGTAAGTACAATTTTGAAAAAAAGAATTTATAGTATAATTGTTTGATAAATAATTAGAATCAAGCAAATGACTCGAATGATTTAAAAGACTCATTAACTCATAAAACTCGTCTTGTATTTTAAATGTTTCCTGAGTCAATCGTGGGTTTTATTGTCGCAAAATTAGCTTACCTGAAAAACCGTATTGTTCAGTTTGAAGCCCATTTAACAGATTCCTAGGACGAACAAAACAAGAAGAACAAGGAGGACAAGAAATATGGCTTATTTCCAACGAGTTTATCTATTAAAGTTATTTATAACTTTACACGGTTGATCGATCTCTGAAATTCGGCACACACTTAATATAATTAATATAATTGTAATTGAAGTAACATAAAAACTGGTGTGTGTTTTTGCTAAAAAAGCTGTAGAACAAAACCAAAAAAAAAAAAAAAAAAAAAAAGAAACAAACCAACAAACAAAAAACAGAAAATCGCATATTTCAAACGTTTCGTATATTGAAAACGTTTCGTATATTGAAAACGGTGCACATTCTGAAATGAATTTACGAGAATGAATGATCGAGATTTCTAGCGTTCAGTTTGCAGAAAAAGGGGAAGGGGATAGTACTTTGATCTTCTGCAGAAAACATGACAAACCTTCTCTTTTATGCTATAGTTGGACACACCGCAACCTGAATAAACAAGAAATGATATGGCTTAGACCCATATCCAGAGATGTTCGATTTATATGTTATAGGTGTATCCGATTTGGTTTAATAGTTTTTTTTCAATTTATTTTATTTAAAATTTCATCATAAGCTGTAAATTTAGGGTTACAAATATAGACGATTGCGGAAGGCAAGAAATAATCATCTATCTCAACTTTGAAAGGAGTACTGTAATAAAAAAAGCAAAGTGTTGGAAAGACAAATGTTTACCGTACAATAACAATACATTGACCTTTTCGAAATCACATAGTCACGTGGTTCTGTGGGGGAAAAAAAAGGGGGGGTAAGCTCGGCATTTATCGTGTCCTTCCGTCGGGCATCCTCGGAAGATCAAAGAAAAATACCGACAAGTTACAATTTCTTTTGATTTAATTTTACAATAATTAAAATTGTTTTTCAAAAAATTTGCAATTGAATGTATTCAAACGTCAAACGAACGTTCATGTGCATAAACATTGCTAAGAACTTAATAATATTTTCAGACTTTAAAATAAACCAAAAAAAAAAATTAATAGAAGAGTCTTATTTTTGCCAGAGATATGTAATTATATGTCCCTGTTTTTGCAAAACAATTTATGAGATTATTAACTTCTAAAATTATTTTCAACTATTTAAACTGTTGATGACCTTTATTCGAATGTAGCTGAATTGTTTTTCTATTGTATTATTATATAAATTTTTCAAAATTTCATTTAGCTTTTTTAAATTTCTGTTTGTTTAAAGGACTTCATATACGATCTTAGATGTATGTTTAATCTAATTCTATAGGTAATCTAAATATAACTTGCTTGTTTAAAATGTTTAACATAAAAAATTGTAAATCTTGAATTAAATAAAAATCCACACCTTTTTTTTATTTTTTTATTATAAAAAATTTATTTTCCCTACCAATATCTATGACATTTTTCACTGATTCAGAAATCAAATTTCTTTTAATAATATGCCTGTTTTAAAATCTTATTTTCGTATAAAAATAATAATCTAAATTAGCATTTTCATGGCTAATTATGTGAGTCTAAATTTTCTAAAGTTCAGTGTCATAAATAAGCAATTAGCAAATAAACAAGGCAAATCTAATTTACAATTTACAATTACATCACAGAAATATCTCTTACCTCCTCCCCCTCCGCCCCCACCACACACACACACACACACACACACACACCCACACACACACACACACCACACACACACCACACACACACACCCCCCCCCCCACACACACACGCCTCGTTCTCGGTCAATCTCGTGCGAGAGAGTTTGGGATTTAGAAATCGTTAATAATCAAAACCCAGGAAAATTAAATTTATTGTTCAAGATTGATGAATTTTCTACATAAAGGTTTAATTTTCTACCCTAATTAAGAAATAATCCAGAAATAATACTGAAAATTATCGATCAAGGCTTTCTGGATGAGTGGTCACAAGCGCGTTAAAAATACTGTTGGACTGATGATGCACGAGGGGAACGTCATGCATTACGTAATACTACAAAATTTTAAAATGCATTATTTTTATCAAATCATCTTATGAATTCCTATAAAAACAAATACATTCACATTCTATTATGTGAAGATTAGAAACTGCATAAAAAATACAAAGCTTTAGTACCCTATAAATTCTGAATAAAATTGAAAATTATCGATCAAGTCAAATTTATAATCATCTACATTTTTATGTAAAGATACGAATGCAAAAAAGATATGAAACTTGCTCTATCAATCGTGAAATAATCCAAACAAAACAAAATATATTATGATAAAATTGAACCGAACAAGTCTTTCTAACATATACATTACGTAATATAACGTAACAAAATCTAAAAATGCCTCTTTATTATCAAATTATCTAACTAATTAATAAAAGAAACACAAATATATACATTTTATTTTGTAAAGATAAGAATGCATAAAAAAATACTAAGCATACCCTATAAATCATGAAATAATCCAAGAAATAAAATTGAAGCGATGATCCTATCTAGAGAGGTCAAAAGCGCATTAATATACAATTTTGTACATCTTTACTACTCCTTATTAAATCAGGACAAAAAAAATGTATTTTAAAGCTTGAAGGATTTAACAAAAATAAAAAACTGTAAATGAAATATTTTCTTTAATATTTAATTAGCCATTTTATTACTTACAACATGAACTACCTTGAAAGCGATATATGGTCAATCGTACCCGATATCATGAAATAATTTAACAAAGAACTTAAGTGACCAAATACGTAACGTACTAGTTAATAAAATCTAAAAATGGACTTTTATTATCAAATTATCTAAGTAACTAATAAAAGAAACAGAAAAATATACATTTTATCATGTTAAAATAAGAATGCATAAAAAAATTACGAAGCTTACCATATAAATCATGAAGGGGCCTCGGTGGCCGAGTGGTTAAAAGAGTTCGTCTACTATTGATCACGTGGTCTGTCAACACTGAGATTGCGGGTTCGATTCTCACTGCAGGCACGGTGTACTCGACTCCAATCTTAATTGAGAAGGATTGCCAGTTTTCCTACCGCAGGTCGGGGGTTTTCTCCGGGTACTCCGGCTTCCTCCCCCCCCCCTAAAAAAAAATGGACGTCATGTAATAGCTGAAAAATTGCTGAAAGTGACGTTAAACACCATCAAACAAACAAACAATATAAATCATGAAATAATCCAAGAAATACAATTGAAGCGATGAAAAACATTACGTAATATAACAAAATTTTAAAATGCCTTTTTCTTATCAAATTAAATAACTAATTAATAAAAGAAACGCATGTATATGCATTTTATAAGGTCAAGAATAGAATGCATTATTAAAAATACTAGGCTTACCCTATAGATAGTAAAATAATCCAAAAATAAAAATTGAAGCGGTCATATCTTACTACCGAGATAGAAACTGGTAAAGCGCGCATTAATATGCAATTTTGTACATCTTTACTTCTTCTTATTAGATCAGGACAAATAATGTATTTTAAAGCTTGAAGGATTTAACAAATACGAAAAACTGTAAATGAAATATTTTCTTTATTATTAAATTAGCTATTTTATCACTTACAACATGAACTATATTGTAGAGTATGGTTTTTTTTAACTGAAAAGCGATAAATGGCCAAATTATATATCATTAAGAGATAATAAGAAGAGATCGAACATATGAAAACGAACTCTGATCCTAGTATTGACATGCCTGTGATAAAAAATGTATATAGCTTAAATACTGTTTGCACAAAATTTGCACTTTGTGGGTAGAGTTCGTAAAAATATATCGTAACTAAAGATAAGAACACACCGTGTAAAAAATCTTGCTCGAACTCACATCCGCTGTTGATGAATTTTTTGACAATATCAAGTACATACTAAGCTGCCAAGCTCACTCTTTTAATCGAAAACAAAAGATGGCTTCCATGATGTTGCACTAAACGCACACTATTCAACAAGTGTTTGTTCGCACAAAGTTTATATCTGTGCTATGTTGCATGTTGTCTATTTCTATAATATGTGTTTAACTCGGCGGTGATATGAACAATTTTGGCTCATCGAGTTACTAACCTTTGACTACAAAGTTATTGCTAAATTCAAGAGAAACAAGTAAAGCTTGGTGCATAATAAGCAATTTGTGTATTTTTAGCTCACCTGTCATGTGAGCTTATGCCATCACTATGTGTCTGTCGTTCGTAAACAATTTAAAAAATCTTCTCCTCTAAAACTACCGGACCAATTTGACTTAAACTTTGCAAGAATGATATATGGCATGTTGGCAACAAACGATTCTCATTTTGAATGGATAAGAAAAACCCCGTTATTACTAAAATAGAACATATGGTAAAAATCACTTAAAATGGCTTATAACTCAAAAACTATAACACATAGGAAAGAAAAATCTAATGATCTTGTGACCTTTAGAATCAAATGTTCTACAAAAGTCTCAATTAGGTCGAAGTTGTCAGATGACCCCTTTTAAGGGTTATGCCTATTAAAAGTAAAAAATCACGCTTTTTTAATGTGTTTGCCTTTTAGAATGAAAACTATTGCAGATAGAGAGAATATGTTGCTTGCTGAAATGTTCAGTTCAAGAAGCTCTACAAAAGTCTCAATTGGACCGTAGATGAATTCTTTTTGCCCCAAGGTAAAAAATAGTGTTTTTTGTCTGTCGTCCGTAAACAATTTCGAAAATTTTCTCCTCTGAAACCACCGATCCAATTTGACTTAACATTTGCAAGAATAATATATGGCATGTTGTCAACAAACGGTCCTTATTTCGAATGGAGCTGTTACTAAAAATAGAACATGATAAAACACGTAAAATCGTTTATAAATTTAGGTATCCGGACCACAATTGACCACGTGATCATATTTGATATCCCGGATGTCCATTGTTTTGCGATGGAGCAGACCTCGGTAATGTTCGGCAAACATCGGAAATATTTTTTTACTCAAAACTGTTAACATCGACTCAAAGTAAAACTATATTTAATTTGTATCATTAAAGCAATACACTGATTTAATAAAGCTGTATTTCTTGGTAAAAAAATAAAATTAAACGATGACTTCAATTGTAGGTCGGATACCTTAAAAACTGTAACAGATAGGAAAAATCCAATGGATCTTTGGCTCTTCAGCATCAAAATTTCTACAATAATCACTATTAGGTCAAGGCTGTCAAAATATAGCGTTTTTTATGTGTTTGCCTTTATAATAAAATCAATTGCAGAAAAGCTGTTGCTTGCTGAAATATTCAGCTCAAGAAGCTCTACAAAAGTCTTGGACCGTGGCTGTCAGATGACTTCTTTTAGGGGTTTTGCTCCTTTTTTAAGTTCAAAAATTATGTTTTTGCTTATTGTATGAAAACTTTTGCAGATACAGAAAAGCTGTTGCTTGATAACATGTTCAGTTCATTAAACTCTACAAAAGTCTCCATTTCCCTTAAAGGGTAAAAAAGTTTATGCTTTTATGCCCATCGGAAATTCAAAATGGCCACCACCGCAGGAATGATTTGATTTAAACATATTTTATTCGACATGAAAAACATGAATTGGATTGGATAGCAGGACCAAGCCTATATATATCCTCTCCATATGGTAGCATCAAACAATGGCACAGACATGTCATAATAAAGTCAAAGAAAGACAACTCAAATTCTATTGTAAGCCAAAAATCTCAGTTATTGTCATGTTTCTTTGTAATTAATAAGTAAAATAATGATGAATTATCTGATGATTTACATGTATTAATCATTACCAAATGTAGATTTCAAGCAAAGATATGGAATTCGAGATCTGTGGCTTTTCAAGTACATGAAAAAATACTTGTAGGAAGAAATTATAGATGATAGATAACTAATAATAATAAATAAATAAACAATACAAACATATATACAAACAACATTGATTAACAATATATAATATTTTAGACGTCATATTATCATAAGCGCTCTTATCATAAGTGCTTTCGATTGATAAATGCATTAATAATTACTTAAAATTCATTTATATCCATGTATCACTATTAATTAATTACATGTAAATTAACTAAATCTTTTACTTCCCTTTATGAAATCATGCACAGACATACAACTGGGACAGGCAGAACTATCAGATAAGTGATGATGTAGTAAGTGCGTATTCAGATTACTGGCATCATTTCGCCTCTGACAGAGTATTATATTTTCTTTTCTATTTCCATCATTGAAATATTCAGGACAGACCAGCACTTCAGATTTTAACCTTTTCTTAAATATTTCAATAGAGGGGCTTGCTTTAATTGACTCTGGAAGATTATTCCAAAGTTTAAGAGTATTGGGAATAAAACTCTTATCATAAGAGACTGAATTACAACAAGGAATTCTAAAATTACTCTCTGAAATATCATTTCTCAGATTATAGTTATGAATATTGATTGTAAAAGGTTGTACAATATTAAGTAAATATTGTGGCGTTAAGCCGTGCATAATCTTAGATAATAATAATAAAGAGGCTCACATCCAAGTTCTTCATAAAGTTTAGTTTCAGATGAATTCATTCTTAAACCAGTGATAATTCTGCCTGCCTCCATTTGCCCACTCTCCAATAGATTAGCCTCATAAGTTGTACCGTTATCCCATACAACATCAGCATATTCTAAAATTGGTGGAATAAATGACATATAAATGGTTATTAGTACTTTTCTGTTCACTTGGTATTTAAACATTCTAAGTATATTTAATCGCTCACATGCTTTGTTATATATTTTATTTATATGATTATTCCATTTACAATCACTTTGGAATTCAAGACCTAAATGACAATGGGAGGTTACATCTTTTACAATATTGTCTGGATTACCAAAGTGGATTGGAGAATGGTTAACTTTCTTCCTGGTAAAAAAAGAGAGATTCTGTTTTATCAGGATTAAACTTTAAAGCCCATTTCTTAGACCAATCATGCATGTATAAAAGCTAAGTTAACATTTAATGTATTTTCCTCTCTTTATGTAGTTATTATTATCCACTATTACAAACAGTGATGTATCATCAGCAAAAATTTTTATTCCACAATCAATATCCTCAGTTACATCGTTATATATATATATATATATATATATATATATATATATATAAGGAACAGAAAAGAACCAAGTACTGATCCATCCCCGGGGAACGCCTGCATCAACCTCTTCCCACCCTGAATTAAAACCATCAAGGACTACTTTTTATTCTCTATTCTGTAAATAGTCAGATATCCAATTGAACAATGTTCCTGATATTCCCATTTTATTTAACTTTTGTATAAGCCTTGTATGCCATACCCTGTCAAACGCTTTTGAAACATCACATAATACAAATCTACTGTCTTTTCCCACATCTAAGTAGCTAATAATAGTGTGATATATCTTGAGAAGTTGATTATTAGTTGAGTCCTTTGGTTGAAATCCTGACTGATATGTTCTGTAATGAGGAAATGCTCAAGCATATAGTTATGTAAATGTTTAACTATACTCACTCAAAAAAGAAACGCAACATCGGATAATTTTTTTCAAATCATTTTTTGCGGACAAATAACCTATAAATATTCAAATATATATATATACAACATCATAATTACACCTTAATTAAAGGTTTCCAGGTGAAAGCATTTAAGTTCATCCACCCGTGAACGACTTTGGTCGAAATCTGGAACACACTATGAATTACGCATTGCTAAAAACAGGGTCGACTTTCACATGCAAATCATGGGTTTTTTTTTAACTCAGACAATCGGTATAAAACCCGGCTATTTTTTTCTTGAATGCATTAGTAAAATAAAATTCTGATGAGGTGACGCTATGATCCGTTGGCCATCACGATCTCCGGATCTTAAGCCAATTGAACATCTGTGGGATGAACTGGATCAACGCGTGCGCCGACGACAACCACCGCCGCAAAAGTCTGCAACAATTAGAGCAGGCACTTAAGCATGAGTGGCAAAGGATACCGCGTGTTCGTACTTAACGTTTAATTCAATCCATGCCAAGAAGAGTAAGGGTTGTGTTACAAGCAAATGGTGGGCACAACAGATACATGTATTCCCATTTTTTGTATGTTGCGTTTCTTTTTTGAGTGAGTATATAATTTTTTCCACTACTTTACACAAGACACAATTAAGTGATATTGGTCGGAAATTTGAGACATCAGATTTTGAACCTTTGTTTTTGTAAACTGGTGTTACAAGTGAGCGTTTCCAAATATAAGGAAGACGTCCACTCTGTATTGATTGATTGAATAGTATTATAAGTGGTTTAACAATAGAACTTGAGATGTTATGTAGGATTTTTGGTGTCACACCATCGGGACCACTAGGTTTATTACAATTTAATATCTCTAATTGGTCTCTGACCTCATCTTCAGTTATCTGTAGATACGGACATAGTTGGCTATCCTCCAATATTTTCCTGGGGGGGGGGAAGTTTTATCAGTTATTGGGAAGTCAATTTCTCTCTATAGCATAATTTAGCCTCTCTCTAATTTAATTACATTATTTCGGAGTTGTCTATATTTTGCCCAGTGATCCATTTTATTACTTTTTTTGCTCTATCCCTCTTTCGTATCTCTCTTCTAATATTAGAATTCATGAATGGCTAAGTTTAACATTGGACCCTATGTGAAAAGGCTTAAAAGGCTTCTTTTCTGAAACCGGTTAACAAATTGATACAAAACTTACTAGCAATATTGTTTGGATGATCCTCTATAAAGTTTATGTTTTTATGCCAACTTGAAATTCAAAATGGCCGCCACCGCGGGACTTAGTTTTACATCAGGGAAATGCCATCATCATTGCTGGGAAAATCAGGTGAGCGATGCGGGCTCTTGAGAGCCTCTTTATAAGCCAATAAAAGCCATTGACCGTAAGACAACAACTAAAGAAAAACGAAATTTGTCGATATTCGTTTACTTACATGGGAATACGATAATACATGTAGTGCAAGAGAAGATTCGTCCGGGCTCGGCAGTCGCCCGGCTGTGGCTCCTCCATTACGAAATTTTGTCCCGCGTTCCCGGATGTGGCTCGTCAATAACGAATTATATTTCCGTAGTCCCCCTGTTAATAACTGTATAGCTAATAGTGTTTATGATTTTCATTCTTTGAATTATCCGCGCGTGAGTTATATTGACTGATCAGTTGATCATATGACATCGTCATTACGTAACGGAGTTTAAATTTAACTAAACAATTATTTTTACTGAGAAGATTGTTTTCAAATAATTAAAAATGTGTTAATCCAAAATTTGTTTTTTAAGCCATGTTAAAATATATTATAACAAATATTCCATGTGATGTTTGTTAATGTATTTAAAGATATTTTCCCTCGGTACCTTGTATTGCATGTATATGTTATATTGCGCTCCGCCGCCGTTACTGTCGGGCAATATAACATATACAAGCAATACAAAAAGTACCTTTGGAGAATATTCTTATACATTGACCACAGTCATGTAGAATATTTGTATATTAGATTATGGCACTAATAGAAGGGGTGCCCGAGTACGGACCGCAACGTGGTAACACAACCAAAACGGGGAAAGCCAAAATGAATAATTGTAAATTGTATAGAAGAGAATAATTTATAATGGATCATATTTATATACAGAACTTATTTACAAACATTACCATATTCGACTTTGTATGGCCTAGTAAAGAAGGAATAAACCTACCGGAGAGTATACATCCGAAATGATTCAGTGTTTTACTTGTTCAGAATACTAGTATAGGTAGAACAATAGTAAATGTTTTGACTATAGTCGAAAACACTAACATTTCTGTAATTTGTATACCTTTCTAACATTGATCAGCATTTACCTGGACTAGGAAATTAATAAACTTTCATTTACCATTAAAAAATATATGCCATATAGATCCGTGACCAATTCCTTTTTTCGCCAGTTAGAACATTTTGAGACGCTCCCACTTTTACATGCAATTTCTAATGCAGTGAATGCAAAAATACTACATTGTTTAAAAAATTGCCAAAATTTTATCTTGCAAGATCTGAGAAAAATTTTACCACTTTGTACAACTTAATTTATGCAGGAGCTTACAGCTAAAAAAATGTACACATCTAACCACTATTGACCAAATCAGAACACAACGTAGTATTCAGTACTGTACTTAATGTAGGGTACACAATCTGGTAAGCTGTTACTGGTACACATTTACTACTGTTATACCTATAGCCGCAATATTACTTCTTGTACGTTAAACATAAATTATTCTGTAACAGTTTTTTATTTCTACTTAGTCTATTATGAAAATTGTGTATTTAGAAAATATTTGTTTTATTAAAAACATTAAGAGTTTTTACTTAAATTGCATTTCGTTCTTTCATGACTTAATTCTGTAAACTCCGTATCAGTTACGCGTAACGCTTAATCTGCGATACCAATAAATTTCCTACATTGCAATCTTATTGTTACCTCGGACTGCAAGGCGGTTAGTCATATCAACTTTCGATCACAGCCGCCAAAGCCGAGATGTGTTCGATAAGAATCTTTACAGCGTTAGAACGAGACGGTTTTAGGGATTGGAGACTACATGTCATGAAATAATGAAATATGCGTCTACTGCTTACCGTTTTTGAGGTCATTAGCGTGATTCGTTTGTAGCTTTAATGTTACTATAGGTCCCGGTGATATTTCTTTGAAGTGTGCACTAAGATTGCACGTGTAAGCTGAAATATTCAGAGAGGTTTGTGTTATTTATTTGTTTGTTGTATATTTTTCGTTCTTAATATATAATGATAAAAATACTGATTACACATATTATATTTTCTGTGAGTAATATTGAATGACAGCTTTTTAACTCTAATAAATTTTTGCTTTATTGGGCCTTGACTAATATCTTTACCTTACTTCTAACGATATTTAATATCTGTTCCGGTTTATGACATGTTGTCGAATACGATATGTGTGTGTGACGTCACGCAATCACTAGAATACGACCATACAATTCCGATATCGACCAGAATGCATTTTTTCATGAAAAACTTTTTTCTAATCAGGCATATCGTTTTCTCATTGCCCCCACCCTCCAACGAGGTTCTTCCACTGCATAATCTAGCTAGTTATTAAACAAACACATTAATAACGCGGTGTGTATATATGTTTTCTAGCCTAGCCAGCGCAATGATGGCCTATACTGTTATGTACTGACCAATGCAGAATTCCAAAAATAAAATGTTTCGGTCTCTACCCAACTCTGTCCATACAATATGATTTATTTATTTACCAGGTAATATACTCATGTCCGAATTACAGTTGACGTCAGTCAATCAAATGAACATAGATAGATAGATGACATACCTACTTTTCATCGGAATCCCTCTTAAACCACTTTTTGGTTATTGCTAGGATGTGATTTGGACCTATCATTTAGAAACATTAAAACATTTTTCCCACCTGCTTCGCGATTTTTAAAAAAAATATATAATATAACAGTTCACAAAATTTTATTTGCTATTTAGACATAAAAATTAAATACGGGACTCAAAAAACATATTACCTATACAACAATACAAGATAAAATTTTCTTTTTTCTTTTTCAATGTCGTTTTAAAATAAATGTCACGGGTAAAGATAGTTCTATAACATAAAACCTCCCATTTTACGTTTATATTTATCATGTTCATCTGTCTTTTACATTTTTTATTATTATTTGAAATGTGAGGTTTTATCTGTCAGTTGAATTTTCTCGGAGCAAAATTTTTTTAGAAGTTCTGTATATTTTTAACATGTGAAATATAATGAAACGAACATAAACACAAAGACTATACCTGTTTTCAATAAATAAAACTATGTTCACTTATTAAGTAATCCATATTTGAAATATCGAGGCGAAATTTTGCTGGGAGAGCACATTTTGAATTTAACGGTAAATCGAAATTATGGAATCAAGTTACATTTAATGGCGGAACGAATACAATTTGTCGTAATTGTAACAAATGAAAATTTCGTTTCGTTAAAAACAAATACATAAGATAGATTTAAATGGTGTCGGCCATTCAATGCAATGGGAGTGAAGGGGTATCTCAAATAAAGCTTCAAACAGGACTTTAAACATCCTCGATATACTAAGGTAACACAATTTTTAGAAAATTTAGACATTTTTCTTTAAGATTAGCGTAGTTTGCATGGGTGTACAAACTTTTTTTCATATCAAACTTCACTTAAACATTCCGCACGATTTTCTTGCGGAATTTGCGCACGGGAAAATGCTTTTAAAGATGAAACCTCGCATTTCACTAAAAACATAAAATATCAATATCCGATAAAAAAATGTTGAAAATAAACATGAAATAAGAGGTGTTATTAATGGAACTAGGGTAAAGAAATCAAATAAACATGTTTATCTATTGTTATTTAAACTGTCAAACTGGATCAAGTAGCTTTGTATTGGAACAGATATTGACAGGCGGGTTGACGTGCCTATGCCAGGTGGATCACATTACAGAAAAATCAGGTAAAGTTTATTTTCCGTCTTAAATAAATGCAGTTGTTTTCAGATATATTTTTGTATCAACATTTTTACAGAAAAAAATCGTTTTTATATCCATTTCTTACAAATTTCAGTAAAATTTAATACGAAAGTAAAACATAAATTTACCGAATATCCATGAAATGTAAACGTATATGTACGGAAGCCCATTAGTACCATATGCGGTATTTTTTTAACTTGTTATAACAACTTAGCTAACTTGTTATAACAACTTAATAACTTGTAATAACAACTTAGCTTACTTGTAATAACAACTTAGCTAACTTTAAATAACAACTTAGCTAAATTTAAATAACAACTTAGCTAACTTGTAGTAACAACTTAGCTAACTTGTAATAACAACTTAGCTGCTAACTTGTAATAACAACTTAGCTGCTAACTTGTAATAACAACTAAATAACTTGTAATAACACCTTAATAACTTGTGATAACAACTTAATAACTTGTAATAACAACTTAGCTAACTTGTAATAAAAAAATTAGCCAACTTGTAATAACAACTTAATAACTTGTAATAACAACTTAGCTAACTTGTAACAACAACTTAGCTAACTTGTAATAACAACTTAGCTAACTTGTAATAACAACTTAGCTAACTTGTTATAACAACTTAGCTAACTTGTAATAACAACTTAGTTAACTTGTTATAACAACTTATTATACTTAAAGAATTATTTCTATTTTTGAACATGTTATACGATATAATATGGTTAGGGTCATTTTACGCTCTATAAAAACAGCTTCGCGGTTAATTAAGCGTTAAATGACCACAACCATATTATATCGTATAACATGTTCAAAAATAAAAAATCATTCCTTATAATTTATTTAAGACAACAAAACTGCATGAAATGTACCAAATTTTAATTGTAAAACACAAATTTAAATATTTCCCGCTACTGCGGATGAATATCTATCCCAACCGACTCATCGACGACAAATGTTAGCATTTAAAGAGTTTTACACATAGTTCTCTTGATTTAGTGGTGCCCGAAGTTGAAAATACAGCTATTAAAGGACGAGTTAGAGATAAAACCGATGAAATGAAGTTGGAAGAGGTCAGTGCAACATTTCTCGGAACATTGTCAGTGGCGGCTACTTGTTGTGTATTGGCACGCTGCACATGTACATCTTGTGTGTTTGGAAGTAATGCTAGCGAAGCAGTTGCAGAAACATGGACAACAAGACTGGCAAGAGAATCACTTATTGACTGTTTTGTGGCCACTCATGTGCATTATGTGTCTTATTTCAAATCCGGCTTCATTCATGCCCTGATTTGCCGTAGCACGTACAGTGAGCTGTATATGTGTCATTACATTTAGCATTCTTTCCAATGTCAGCCATAAACCTAGTGAACTGAAATTTCTTTAGAAGGATTTCCGAATACCACAATTGCTCATTTAATGGAGAACGGATAGCTTGCTTGTGGCAGCGATTAAACAAACTGGTGGCATTAGGAAAAGTCTTGGGAATGAAAAGAAGTAAAGACTTAACTGGATTAATAAGTGACAATATAAATAGATTTTTTTTTGACGTAAACATAGAGAGGTGCTGAAATAAATATACGGAGGTGCCAAAGTGTTCAATCATCAGGTGCCGAAATGACTAAGTGCCGAACTTTCACGGTGCCGAAGTGTCCAAATGTATATGTGCCGAACTGTACAGGTGTCGAAGTGTCGTGATACCTCTCCTTTGGGTTATCTGCCGAATCAATGCTACCCTGCCAGTTTTTCTGCATAGTTTGGTGATTAAGTGCTACATAGTCATTACCACTTTCATCTTTTTTTAAAACAAAAGAATCTAATTTCAATTGTTCATGGAACTCTAGGCCTCTTGAAACAAACTGGATGGATAATTGGAACAAAATTCTAAATCTGAGGGCAATTGGATCATATTCAGTATTAAGGTAGGCTGAAATTTTTGACAATTCAGGGGCTGGGATTATTTGTTTATGCTTGGTTGGACGTGAAAGTCCCTGTTGAAGGTTTTGTTTAAGTTTACCGTCCAAAATATTGTAGCTTGAATGAAACTCACTACCACGAACAATATCAAGATCTCTCCCAAGATCTTGAATAGAGAGATCTTGAATATGCCTGTTTAGTGCGGACCTAATAGATTTATAAGAATTTGTATGGTATTCAAAAGCTTGCTCTACAGACATTTGTTTATTTCTTTTTTCATTTTGTTTAGGCGTGGCCTCTGCATAGAACTTTCCTAGTCTAGCATCCAGATCCCTTATGTCTACTTGGTTGAAATCTGTCACTTCACCATATGTCTCTATAGACCATTCTGAAAAATTCAAAATTGGGATTCTTGAGTATTTTATTAATAAACTATAGCCCAAGTATACTTTAGGGGACTAAATCAAGGTTAGGGGTAGGTTAAGGGTAAAGGGTAGCGAAGGGTTAGGGGTAGGTTAAGGGTAAAGGGTAGCGAAGGGTTAGGGATAAGGTAAGTAGTAAATAGATGTATTGGAAGTAGATCTCCTAAAATATACTTAGCCTATACTAGTATAGGTCTTTAATTTTACAAATGTATTGCTGTTTGTTCAGTTATTTTATTATTACACCTAGATAGCTTAATGAAAAGCACTCATAAATTTAATGAGAGATTCATGTTCAAGTCCTGATCTATGTACAAAAATTGAAGCAAGAACATTGAACAAGAGCAAAATGTTTGTAAAAATTCATACCTTGGAACAATTTCACACCCCATTTTGAACTTCTTTTTTGGAAATAGATTGCCTTTTGTCCTGCAAGGCATGTAAATCCTGCTCAGAAACTGACTTAAATTGCTTGGAAGTTCCACTTTGGTTACGTCTTGGCATTGGGGGAGCGAAGTTTTCATTATGGTCAATAGCAAAAGCCTTGAACATATCTTATTGAGCAGCTGTGTTGGTATTCCATCAATTTCTACAGATGCCACCTCTTCAAAAATGTTATCGTCAGCAAAAACTTCCATCAAAACTTCCATATTATCCGTCTCACTCATATCGCTATAGTCAAATCCAAGATCAAAAGGATGCCATTTTGTTTGTTTACAAATAAGCAGACGACGGAAGCCAGTGTACATTATTTGGCATGTGTAAACAACGTTTTATTTGTAAAACAGGCATATCATAAAAATAAACAACACATATTAATAGTATCTATAATTTTATTTGTCATACTAATCCCAGAAATTGAGGGATTCTGACGTATACAAATAAATCAGGTCATTATTTGGGTCAATACACAAATACAGATAAAAAAGTAGTCGTTGAAAGGGGCGTGGCCTATACGAACCCATATTATACAATGTATTACAAATAATTCAACCAATCAAATTACGTCTATTTTCATAAAATAAATTACAGATATATAATATTGATTCAAAGTACGTCAGTCATTTGTAAGGAAATGTTCTGACTGTAGCAGTCGGAAGATAAGATGTTGAATAAGTGTACGTGACAAAACCTACATATATAAACGGCAATTTAAAAAATCCACAATGGAAAACAGCAAGCAGCCTTCAATATCACGCCTTCAATTCAAGTCTTCAATAAATCAGCTTTTTAAAGCCAAAGCTTCAATAATATTAATTTGTAGTACCAATGTAACCAACTCCTTAGGCCTAGGTAACTGTAAGCTAGAACGAATAATCGTACCCTCGCTTTTTTTTTTACGTTTACTACATGAAAAACATTGAGAAACCCGAAATTGAATGGCGTGTTGCATCTTGGGTAATACATATGTAAATTACTGGATTCTTACTACGGAATGGTTGTTATAGTATGCAAATTATCACGTTTATAATAAAATTAGGTCACATTATCCATATACGGAAAAATGATCAACATAGCATTTTCCACGTGCATCTTCAAAGACGAAAAAATAAATGTCTTCAATAAAGATCGTTTCCCGTTAGTTTCGCAATGTCTAAAGCTTTAATAACGTAAAGAAGATGACTATTATGTTTGAATTTTGTATAAATAGACCGAAGTTAGAATTTTTTATTTGCTACATTACGAGCAATATAATAGGACTGAATTCTGCCGTTAATCCGACAAATCACAGAACTAACTTCGCATTATAACGGCAGTAAAATTCGGCCTCAGTGTAAGCCTACATAAAAACGTGATTGCGACCAAACCCCTCTAAATATTCCAAAAATAAGTTTTATTAGTCTTATTCACGACAGGCCTACATCCCGGGCCACTTTATTTTCGGTTTTTGATTGTGAAAAGTTTTCTCTCTGTAGACTTACATGTTGAACATTATATATTATGGTATTCATTAAATAAATAAACAAACAAGCAACAACTGATATAGGTCACTATCAGGATTTATCAGCCAGAGAAAATGTAATATTCGCCGAGCCGCTAGGCGAGGTGAATATACATTCTTGAGGGTTGATAAATCCTGATAGCGACCGTATATCAAAGTCATTAATTGTTTTATTACATGAATAAAATCACCATCTCCCTTGATCAGAAAAACTGAGGATGCCTTTTCTACTGGAGCACCTGCTTACATTTTGTAATTGTTGTAGTGCTAGTCACCCTTAATATTTTTTATTTAATACTGCATTTTGATATCAGTTTGCTGATAATCCTGAAATTCCAGTTTCAACTATTGAGAAGAGTATAAATGAATCAATATATCGCAGAACCGACGTTTCTCCCATTTCTTGTTGACACGCACGATGTATGTATAGCTGACGTCAATGAATCGTGTACAATTAATAAAATCGATTTGATTGGACGAATGAATTGATTATGACGGCTATTCTGATTGGCTAAAACATAAAAACCAGGTCGATATCGGATACCGCTGGACTACTATGCAGCGGAATCGTGCAGCGTACTAACATTTTATTTAACTTTAGTACTGTTGCGATTTATCGTGGCTCGAAAGTTGTTTTTAGACCAATCAAAAACACACAAAATTCTATGCATGTAATAAAACAAGTTAGCTTAGTGGATATAACAAGTTAGCTTAGTGGATATAACAAGTTAGCTTAGTGGATATAACAAGTTAGCTTAGTTTTTATAACAAGCTAATAAGTTGCTATAACAAGTTAGCTAAATTGTAATAACAAGTTTAAAAAATCCCACCTATGGTACTAATAGGCTTCCGTAATTTTTCGATGTCCTCATCAAATAAAAAACCACATACCATTATATTAGGAACAAAAACACAATTGTTGTGTCCTCTTTTTTCCTCTTTGTCTATTATAACATAAAGTCACCAAAAAAAAATTCCACCAGAGTTACTGGAATGCCATTTGTTAGGCTGAAAGTACCATACCACTCCCAAACTATATCCAAAATTTAGAAAAATTGATCACTTCTAACTCTTTTTAAAGCTCTGGAAGCATCCCTATCTTCAGGGATGAAGTCCGAGAGACTCCAAAAACGGGAAATTCCCAATCCTTCCACTAGACCAAATTCTCCTATTCCATTATATTTTCATCAAATGTTTAATTTCTAAATTTTTTTCAAAGTTCCTTCTTTCCAATAAGCCCAAAAAGTAGAACCAAAACAAGAAAAAAGCCAAAGAAAAAAAATTACAAAGAAATATACCATTTTATGGGGAACTACATTCGTCAAAGGTCATCAATTGTGTTGTTGTTCCTAAATATAAGCTGAAAATTTCTCGATTTCAATAAAACTTACCCTATGCCTTGTTTGATCTAATACGAGTCATTCTTCCAAATTTTATGTCGGTCTGACCGATACTTTTTGAGATATTTGGTATCACATGGACCTACCTTTAACTCGGTAAAACATCACCATTTTCTCCCAACTTTACCAAATTCTGTAACTTCACCTCTCGCACTAAAGTAGCTGTAACTTTCTTGTTTTTTGAGATATCTACAAAAAATAAAATGTGTCTGAAAGTGAAAAGGTACAAATAATTTATAAAATAAAAAATTGTTGAGAATGTTGACTTTTAAGTACTTAAAATGTTAAAATAATTTAAATATTTGAAATAAATGAGAAAAAATGAGAGAAAAAAACATTCATAATTCCATTTGAAAGTTAAAGAATAGCATTAAAATTTAAACTTTTAGGGAAAAAATAGGCTAAAACATTATAAAACATTATAAAATCAAAAACCAACCTCTTTGTGTGGCTGAGAGGCACACAAAAGGTGGCAGAAATTATTAACTGAATATACCTATACCTGCAATTAAGCCCAAGGTCAAGGGAAGATCAATTAAACTTGAAAAGATTGTTAATTGCAAATAAATTGTAAATAACTCAAAAACTAATTATGTTTTTTACTTAATTGATGGTCTGTTGAAGATAAAATTTCCCAGAAATAAAAAGTTTTATGCCTTAGTGTGATTTTAACCAGCCATTCTTTGGGTGTAGAGCAAAAAGTTAAAAAAAAAACTTTAAAAAAAACTTAAAAATTATAAATCCTAAATTTAGCCTGAAAAATGAATAAGTTTTATTTTAAACATATAATATAATGAAAAACTGTTAATCTGAACTTAAACAATAACCAAAAAAAAGTTACCAATTGGGGAAAAATGTTGACACTATGAAGTGACACTTGTGTGTACTGTGCAATAAACATGTATGCAATACTCACAGGTGTCACTGCTGTCAAGTAGTTGGGTGGCAAACTCAGCATCATGGTGTGTATTTCTGTGGTAATTGTCAGTTGCCATAGCAAAAAGTATAAAAACCTGCAGTTCTGTGGTCCTGTCATCACTCTGCAGATGTAAGACCTCGACGATAGGTCAGAGTGCGGAAACGCTCCAACCCATGTGGGGTACTGGAGTAGGCCAACGTTACATCATAGCAGCCCGGCCGCTAGTAGGACATATGCTGCCGAGTATTTCAACCAGGTATCCCGAAGGCCGGGCTTCGACAAAACCACCATGGTGGAGTCCATGGAATACTAACACTAACACCCGTCCGACCGAGGGTATTAATTTACCAGTGTAGGACGTTAAAAACCCCCAATCGAATCGGTCCTGTCATCACTTCTGTGTGGATGTTGTAAGACTACGCCAGAAAGCAATTGAAGATGTTTACCACTGGTCACATTAGTTCTACCAAAGGTCTGTTTGGACTGCAGAAAATGAAGGTTCCCCATGCTGGTAGATTCAAGAAGGGTCATGCATATTTGAGAAAAAAACCTGCTACACCTACATCTTGTGATGAAAATGCCAGCACCTCAAGCAATCACATGGACTCCAGACTGGATGTTAATGAACACAGTCAAGATGTACATGGAATGATAGAGATGACGGCTGACTCCAATGAATTCCATCTCACACTCCGCTCCTCAGTTGGTAAATCCAGCAGCCTGAAAATAGAACAAGAAGAGAATAATGAACATGGAGGCATGAGATTTGTTGACAGTGAATGTATGATGTACATGCTAAATACAGTCAACAGGAAGCACAGAGAGGTATCCCCTTCATGCACAGACCCTGAAATGGATGCTTACAAGCAGAAAAAATGGGGAGTTTGTTGGACTTACTACCTGAGATGTCTGCATTGCAGTTTCCATAGTCAGCCATTTAAACTTTACAAGGAAATTCCAACCAAGAAACCTGGTCCTAATCCTGGAGCACCAAATGTTGCCTTAGCCACTGTGTTACAAGATTCGCCAATTGGGAACAGCAAGACACAAGAGATATTAGCCAGGATGAACTGTCCACCACCAAGCCTTACCAGTATGAACAGAACTTCAAACAGAGTTGCGAAAGAGATGGTAGAACTGAATAAAAATGACATGGCAGAAAAGATGGAGATAGTTAAAGCTGAAAACAGAAAGCGAGGCAAACCAGAAAACGAAATTAACATCACAGTGGATGGTCGTTATGGAAGCCAGACCATTACCAGCAGGAAGAAGCCAGGTCAAAATGCTTCCCAGGCATTTTCCCTTGCAATAGAGACAGTAACAGACAGGAAATACATTGTCGCAGCAGTCCACCAGAATCAACTTTGTTGGAAGGGAGCTTGGTTAAGAGGCAAGGGCTTTGAAGTAGAGTGTCCAGGTGGACATGAAGACTGTACGGCCAACCTGTATAGAGCAGCATCACTGTCAGAGTACACCATGGGCAAGGAAATAGGCACCCAGCTTGCACTCCAGGGGATACTAGTGAAGTATGCAACCACAGATGGTGATGGAAGATCAGCCAGTGGAATAGATGATGGAATGAGGGCCCTGCACCCACTGTGGAAGGTTGAAAGGCTTGCTGACCATGTGCACCTTGGACAGACACAGTTCCGAACAGCAATGAGAGCCCAGTTCAGTGAAAATATGTTCCATGGCAGGACCAAAGAACAGAGAACAGAACAGAAAAAAAACTTTTGTCTTGACCTAAAGTGCAGAAGTTCCATGGTTGTGAAGAAGCTGATGGAAACATACAACAAAGATGTGAGTGAAGTGTGTAAACACTTACCAGCAACACTTGAGGCAACTGTGCGATGTTACAGTGGGGACTGCAGCATGTGTGCTGAACACTCCATGGTCTGTCCAGGTACTGATTCTTCCAACTGGTGGCTGAGGTCCAAATATCTGTCAACATCCAGGATCACTGTGCTGCAAATGAATGAAAAAGATGTAATGTTACTGCAAGAAATATTAAAAATGAAGTTAAGTGAAGATGCAATGAACAGTATGAAGTTGTTGGACAGTACAAACAAGAACGAAGGAGTTCACAGAGCCCTGAGTGTAAATTTACCGAAGAATGTTAACTTTTCAAGAAACATGAAAGGAAGACTGGCTTCTGGTGTCCACAGAAACAACAATGGCCCAGGGACCTCATCAATCAAGAAAAGTCAGCACTTTGGCATTGACCTTAGTGAAGGTAGCACCAAGTACCTAAAGAAAATTGACAAAAGAGCTGACTACCACAAAGAATATGAGAAAAGACCACAAGTCATCAAAAGAAGACTCAAGCAAAGTGTTGACAGACTACAAGAGCACAAGACATATAAAGAACTCCACTGTAAACAGCCAGAATACAAGAAAGGACAGTTAGACATACCACCAGCACTTGTACACCACAGTGATTACTGTAAGAAGAAACTACCCAGAGAAGCATGTTGATTGCTCATAAAAGGCCCTTTTAAGGGCCACCAACATTTTCCAAAAAGAAATCTATATTGTTGTTGAACATTAAAATGAAAACATAATGTAATAAACAAATAAAATAAAATAGACCACCTGCTCCTTTTTGCCATTAATAAAATTTAAAAGTCCCCCCCCCCCCTACTTTTCCAAAGTACTTTAATTAAAAGTAAAAAAAGAAAACACTACCAAGGTTGTTATTTTCCATCTTAAGATCAAGTTTGCAAGCCGGCAAAGGAGCAGGGTGGCCTAAACAGTGACCACACGAAACGCATGTCTGTCTACTGTTGTTGAAGCCATGCGGCTCTAACACCAAATGGTCGACATTCACACATTTCGTGTTGTGGCACAGATGTGAGACATCAGCATTAGGAAACTGAAGTATCCCATGCTGCATCATGTATGCCAATCTGTGCACATGCATTTGTCTCCACCCTCTGGCATCTGGCAGTTTACAATTTAAAACCCCATATTTGCCATTGGGTGTGCATGCCCCTTGCCAAATTAAACACTCTCCATTTAGACCAATGGCACTGTTTTCTTCAATTTTCTGTCTATATTTAAGCACAAAAGCCTCCATTTTTTTATCCTAGAACTTTTTTTTCCATAGGAATGAGTAATAATTCTGTTAACAAAAACATTGGCTCCCTTTTAGAAAATCATACAGAAAAGTAATAATTTTGAACCAAATTTTAAAAAAAGACCCTAAAAAACAATAAAACTGTTAAATTGTCATACATTTCTTGTATTTCTGTTGTTTTTCATTAAACATGACTAAAATGTTGCCTTTGGTGCCAATGTAGAGTGAAAAATCTAACTTTCTTTACTCACCTCATTCTGGCTCCTAGGAACAAAAACACAATTGTTGTGTCCTCTTTTTTCCTCTTTGTCTATTATAACATAAAGTCACCAAAAAAAAAATTCCACCAGAGTTACTGGAATGCCATTTGTTAGGCTGAAAGTACCATACCACTCCCAAACTATATCCAAAATTTAGAAAAATTGATCACTTCTAACTCTTTTTAAAGCTCTGGAAGCATCCCTATCTTCAGGGATGAAGTCCGAGAGACTCCAAAAACGGGAAATTCCCAATCCTTCCACTAGACCAAATTCTCCTATTCCATTATATTTTCATCAAATGTTTAATTTCTAAATTTTTTTCAAGGTTCCTTCTTTCCAATAAGCCCAAAAAGTAGAACCAAAACAAGAAAAAAGCCAAAGAAAAAAAATTACAAAGAAATATACCATTTTATGGGGAACTACATTCGTGGACAATTGTGTTGTTGTTCCATTACAGACATAAACAGTAATTTAAACTGTCAAACTGTCACGTGACTTTGTATCTCGAGGATATCAAGGACAAATATTACAGTCGGGTGTACATGTCTGTGCCAGGTTAATCACATTACAGAAAAATAACAGGTAAATACACAGTAAGCTTTGCTAAATTCAGTAGTTTGTATTAATATTTTTACGGAAATAATTCATTTTTGATAGTATATTTCTGAGATTTCTCATTTCTGTTAAAATTAGAAACGAATGTAGAAAATTGATTTTCCGAAAATCAATGAAATATAACCGTTTGTAAACGCTATGATTTTCAGAAGACATTCTTGCTGTTGATCATTCTTGAGAATCGTGTCAATAAATCGCAAAATTTAAACCTAAGTCTCATTTAGAAAATGTGGCCAACAAGCGGTATTTAAAAGTAGGTCAAATAAATTGTCCCATGTTGACATGTATGTTCTGAGGGTGCAATATACGTTTTTTTGCATTAAAATATTATCAACAGAGGTCGTGGTCCTGTTTTGTCAAATAAAACGTGTGACATTTTTCATAGATCCAAATGTAATTGAAATGTGGTACATATATCTAATTTGTGTACTGCATTTTCAGTTTCATGGTAATTTTATTAGATTTTTATAAAATCATCGATACAAATCTGTTGTTTTATGTGAAAAAATCGGACAAATCATTAGCATTTACCTTTATAAAAAAAATTCTGACACTGTAACGCCTATTAACAGAACAGCAATATGACATATATAATTTGTTGATTTAAATCAAGTTCCGAGCAGAAAAACACTGTCAAAATACCTGTAATCCATCTCGATTCCACACAATTTTGTTGACAAGGAAGCTGCCATTTTAATGCATTAGAGAGCGCTAAAGCTAGGAGTCAAATGGTCTTATAGGCAGAATCGGGGTTTTACTGGACCATAATACTATATTAAAAAAATTTCACAAGGGGACATTCGAAACTAAAGTTACAAAAAGTCGTGTCTTGCTACCCGAACTTCATGAAAGTAGTTTGGAGCCCCCCCCCCCCCCCTTACCAGAATATACTCAGTGGTAAGGAAGTTCACGTAATCTGTCAACACCGATGTCTCAATGCAGGCAGGGTGTACTTGACTCCAGTCTTAATTGACAATGATTGCCATTTTTCTTACCGAAGGTCGGGGTTTTCTCCATGTACTCTGGCTTCCTCCCACAATACAAACTGGACAACACGATAAAGTTTGCGAATTTCTGAAAGTATCGTTAAACACAATTTAAAAAAAACAAGCATGTTAAAGTATTTATCTCTTGTTTATTTTTTCTTAGTTAAAGGGAGCTAACAAGGACCAAATAAGAAATAGAGTATTTTAAGCAAAACATTCAAGTTAACGGTTTTTTATGAATTTTCCTTTCAGAGATCATCGTGACGAATTTCTCTTATGTGTTAATAAGATTTTGATAGGACTTTTTCTTTTAAAATGTTTGATATACCTAGGATTGGAAAGTTGGCAAGTTTTTATTTAAATCACTTAAATAAATGTTTAATGTAATGATTGTTTTTCTTGTTTCTTCAAGTGATTAGTGGCCGAGTGGTTTAGGTAGTATAAGTTAGTGGTTTAAGTAGTGTAAGTTAGTGGTTTAGTTAGTGTAAGTTAGTGGTTTAGGTAGTGTAAGTTAGTGGTGTAGGTAGTGTAAGTTAGTGGTGTAGGTAGTGTAAGTTAGTGGTTTAGGCAGTGTAAGTTAGTGGTTAAGTTAGTGTAAGTTAGTGGTTTAGGTCGTGTAAGTTAGTGGTTTAGTTAGTGTAAGTTTGTGGTTAAGTTAGTGTAAGTTAGTGGTTTAGGTCGTGTAAGTTAGTGGTTTAGTTAGTGTAAGTTTGTGGTTTAGTTAATGTAAGTTAGTGGTTTAGGTAATGTATTGATTGATTGATTAATGGTGTTTAACGCCCGAGCAGCAATATTTCAGCTATATTCAGGCGATGAACATGAAATGGATGATAGAATGAACATGAAATGATGATGAATGAAAATGGGATGGGACACAAGGAAAAATAGGGGTAACGGATTTTAGATTGCCACTGGCAAATGGGAGGATGGATAGGGTCGGGCAATTTAGCCTACTGTAGCGGGATCGAAATCCCTACTCATAGCGAATACTACAGCAGCGTTCTTTAACGTGCGAGGAACGTGGCATTTTTCCCAACACGGTGCACTAATATGGTTTGCGGTCAGGTTTTCCGTATTATGGCCTGACAACCCCAGCTTGCCAGGGGTACCCCATTCAACCACCTGGGGCACACATCCCAGTCGGTCTTTAGGCAAACCGACCTGACACGCCGGTCAGGGTACTGGGCGCTATTTAGTCGCCTTTTACGACAAGCTAGCGCGACTGCGGTCTATTCTTTTGGCCACCCGGATCCCGCACGGGGCGTTTAGGTAATGTAAGTTAGTGCTTCAGGTAATGTAAGTTAGTGCTGTAGGTAGTGTAAGTTAATGTTTTAGGTCGTGTAAGTTAGTGGTTTAGGTTGTACAAGTTAGTGGTTTAGGTAGTGTAAGTTAGTGGTTTAGGTAGTGTAAGTTAGTGGTTTAGGTAGTACAAGTTAGTGGTTTAGGTAGTGTAAGTTAGTGGTTTAGGTAGTACAAGTTAGTGGTTTAGGTAGTGTAAGTTAGTGGTTTAGGTAGTATAAGTTAGTGGTTTAGGTAGTGTAAGTTAGTGGTTTAGGTAGTACAAGTTAGTGGTTTAGGTAGTGTAAGTTAGTGGTTTAGGTAGTATAAGTTAGTGGTTTAGGTAGTGTTAGTGGTTTAGGTAGTACAAGTTAGTGGTTTAGGTAGTGTAAGTTAGTGGTTTAGGTAGTGTAAGTTAGTGGTTTAGGTAATACAAGTTAGTGGTTTAGGTAGTACAAGTTAGTGGTTTAGGTAGTACAAGTTAGTGGTTTAGGTAGTATAAGTTAGTGGTTTAGGTAGTGTAAGTTAGTGGTTTAGGTAGTGTAAGTTAGTGGTTTAATTTAGGTCGTGTAAGTTAGTGGTTTAGGTCGTGTAAGTTAGTGGTTTAGTTAGTGTAAGTTAGTGGGTTTAGGTAGTGTAAGTTAGTGGTTTAGGTAGTGTAAGGTAGTGGTTTAGGTAGTGTAAGTTAGTGGTTTAGGTAGTGTAAGTTAGTGGTTTAGGTAGTGTAAGTTAGTGGTTTAGGTAGTGTAAGTTAGTGGTTTAGTTAGTGTAAGTTGGATTAGGTAGTGTAAGTTAGTGGTTTAGGTAATGTAAGTTAGTGGTTTAGGTAGTATAAGTTAGTGGTGTAGGTAGTATAAGTTAGTGGTGTAGGTAGTGTAAGATAGTGGTTTAGGTTGTGTAAGTTAGTGGTGTAGGTAGTGTAAGTTAGTGGTGTAGGTAGTGTAAGTTAGTGGTTTAGGTAGTGTAAGTTAGTGGTGTAGGTAATGTAAGTTAGTGGTGTAGGTAATGTAAGTTAGTGGTTTAGGTCGTGTAAGTTAGTGGTTTAGGTATTGTAAGTTAGTAGTTTAGGTCGTGTAAGTTTGTTGGTTAGTTAGTGTTAGTTAGTGGTTTAGTGTAAGTTGTGGTTTAGGGATTAGAAGCCGAGTGGTTTAGGTAGTTAAGTTAGTGTTTCTCTATTGCGGTTTGAGCCTTATTGTTGGCAAGGCATGCTCGTATACAGCCTAACTTGACAAGGTTGGCTAGTTTCCCTGCTGAAGGTTGGTTTTTTTCCTGTATACTGGTTTCCTCCGCCAACAAACAGCAGACACTGTGGTCTCTCGGACATTTGTAGTAGTGGCGTTAATCGAATTCAAACAAGCACAATACACATGTGTTTTCTTAAGGGAAACCTTTTAAGGATCGAAAAGCAGATGTTTGTTTGAGCCATCTTACCAGTTATTCTATGTATAATTTAGATACAATTTATACTGTTAATCGAAATAATCGAAAGAGTTTTCAGTTTTATATCAAAGATTTTGTTGGCTTGTTAGCGCACTTTACACCCAAGGGTATTTTTGAATTACTGGCCGCCCTCGCTGGACTTAGTTTAACATAGGACATTTTAAATGTTTAAAAGGCTTCTTTTCTTAAACTGCAGTTAATACATTGAAGCAATGAGTACTATCAATATTGTTTGTATGGTCATCTATAAAGTTTTTTATGCCAACCGGAAACTCATAAGGCCGCCACAACAGGACTAAAGTTTAAAATATGACCCTATGGGTGGAAGTTTAAAAAGGATTCTTCCCTGAAACCAATTCACCAATTTAAACTTATCACAGTATTCATTGGATGTCCCTCTATTTGATGCCAATCGTTAAACCAAAATGGCCGCCACAATCACGACTTAGTTTAACATACGACCCTATGGGGAAAAGTATAAAATAGGCTTCGTCTCTAAGACCGTTAAACAGTTGAAACTAACTTTCAACCAATATTCATTAGATGTTCCTCTGTAAAGTTTATGTTTTTATGCCAATCTGAAAAATTCAAAATCATCAGATGACGTAGATTAGCATAAGATATTTAAAAAGTCGTCTTTATGGAAACCATTGAACCAACTGAAATAAAACTTATTAGAAATTTGGTTGTGTCCTCTATAAAGTCTGTGTTGTTTTATGTCAATCAGAAATTCAAAATGTTCACCACCACATGCCTTAGTTTAACATATGACCCAATGGGAAAAACTGTAAAGGCTTCTTCTCTGAAACCGATAAAACAATTGAAACTACTTATCACCAGTACTAGTAGGATGGTCCTATATAAGGTTTATGTTTTTAATGCCAATTGGAAATTCAAGGTGACCGTCTCTCTTCTCTGAAACCAGTACACTAATGGAAAGAAACCTTATCAGGAATATTTATCTGATGGTTCTCTACAAAGTATTTATCTATGCCAATAAAACAGTAAAAATGGCTACCACTACCGAATTAGTTTAACAGAGAACTCAAGAAAAAATGTTCAAATGTCATCTTTTCTGAAACTGTTGAAAGCCACATTGCATGTGAATATTTATTGAATGGTTGTCTTAAATTTATATGGTTGTTTATTTGATCGAAAATCCACGATGGCTTCCATTGTAGGTATTAATTTAACATAGAAATCATGTCTAAAATGGTTTCGTGTCTGAAACTATTGAACCAGTTGAAATCAAACAGCAATATTAATAGAAAAGTCTCAGCAATTGAATGAGTCAGTCTGTCGGTCAGTCGGTCACGCATGCATGTTTTCTGAATGTGTGTGTCATCGGATCTCTTGTATTTGTATTGGCCGTGCGTCTCTTGACCAAATCGACATGTTTTGGTTGAACGTTTTAGATCTGCCCTAATTTAGATCCGATTATGTAATAATTGCAGACAATATAATGGCACGTATATAACAGAATTTTAAATTTGGTGGCCGCCAAAAAGTGAGATGTTCACCCTAAAATGTTGTCTATCAATAAATCAATTAGGGCTATCACAATAACTTAATTTCCTGTCTTTTTGTGTGTTTTGTTTGTTTTCATTTAACTTTTTTTTTTTTTTTTTTTTTGGGGGGGGGGCTGTTTTTTCTTATCTTAATTATTTTTATAGAGCTTAGCAAAGATATACAGATTTAGTAAACTCACTCCTAAATTGTATTGTTATTTATCATTCAGTTATTTTACAGAAAGACGACAATGGCTGAATGTGGAGAATTACAGTGCGAGCCCTGCATGCATGAAAATGTTACTAAATCCGCGAGCAAGTGGTGTACGGACTGTGAAGAAAGATTATGTGATGACTGCTGTCGGAGGCACAAAGCTCACAAAATGTCCAAAAACCACCACGTCATACCATTAGACGAATGCCAAAAGTTAGAAAATTTAAATGTAAACTTAGATTGTCCAGAACACAGTAAACAATTTGACTTTTACTGTCCAACACATGACAGTGTTGTTTGTGTTGTGTGCGTACAATCTAAGCATGGCGGCTGTGACGATCTCAGGCCGTTAAATGAAGCAGCTAAAGGTGCCAAAACGTCTACTGCATATTCCGACCTGGAGAAAACCATCGATGGGCTTCTAGAAAATATAAAAAAAGGAGTACGACAGCTACAACAAAATCAAACAACTCTGAAGGAACAGGAAAATGTCACACAAAAATCTATAGCAACAAAGCGAGCTGAAATAAGTAAGCAATTAGATCTCCTAGAGGAGAAATTATTAAAAGAACTAAAATTAAAGTCAGAAAAGGCCGTGAAAGAAATTTCCTTAATGACGTCCAAACTAGAAACACAACGCAAAAAACTGTCGGATTTCAAAAACACTGCACAACACATGAAACAATTTTCATCAAATCTGCACGTGTTTGTTGGAATTCGGAGTATTCTGAACACTGTTGTCAACGAAATAAATGGAATCAAACTCCTGGTTAACAGTATCCCACAGCTAAGTATAGCAGTTCAGTTCAACCCTAAATTTGACACATTCATTGAAGCCTTCGACTCCTTAGGAGAAATACAAATTAAGTCTAAAGAAGCAGTAGTTCCCTATGTTGAGCGACGGCTAATGCAGGCACAGTACCAGCGTCCAGCTGAACCAACAGTCCATAAATTAGATAATCTACAGTTGAAGCTGAGGACAAACATTAAAATGGATGAACAAAATTCTGATGTAAGGAGCTGCTTAATATTACCAAACAACTCTATTATGATTGCGAGTTGGACTAAACCACCTCTTACTATTCTAAAGGAAGACGGATCACATGACCGTGACATCAGTGTTCCGTATAATCCTTATGACGTCACAATGATTGATGACCAGAGGGTTGCAGTGTCGTATGTAAAAACATGTATAACCATAGTAAATATTAACAATCAACGTAAAAATAAAACTCTGGAGAATTTATGTAAACATCATATCTGTGGCATTACATACAACGATGGTAAATTATATGCCGTGGTGGGGGGAGAGGGAATCAAGGTAAGGGACTGTGCAATATTTATCTGACGGCGGGGCCGGTAAATGACACTCAAAAATTTTTAAAAAGCTTGTAGCCCCGCCAATACCAATTACAAAAAAAGTTTCTACCCCGCCTCAACATATTGAAAAAAAAGATGTTGCCCCGCTATAGATCATTAAATAAATGTAACACCTATACTATGAAATAATGCCTTCAGTATATCATGTAAGTATAATATCAATGCACATACATTTTCAATATGCAAAAAAAAAATTGTATATACTCATTATATATAATAAATCATAAAATTTCAATTAAAAAAAAGTCATGAAATCATGATGGAATTCGAATTTGTTTTTTCTATCTTGTGGTGGTGATGTTAGTTATTTTACTTTCAATGTTATTTTCAGAGCTTAAATTATCAGATTCACTGTCTAATTCAGATTCAACATTAGATTCATAGTCCAATTCAGATTCAGAGTCAGACTCATACTGTTCCATAATTTCATCTTGGTCATTCTCATCTTCCTCTGTTCCCTCTTAACAACATTCTATGCTTTCATTCTCGTCAATGATTGATATTGTTTTCTGTTAAAACATAAAAAAAAAAATATTGTAGAAAAACTGCAAAGAAAGAAAATTCATATCTATTATCACAGATTTAAAGTATAAAGTTTGCAAATACCATAAAAAAATAGAATGTTGACATAGCAAGCCAAAAAATCTTTTATGTTGTTAATGGGAAGTTTCTTGTACATGACAAGAGTTCATTTTGTTCACAAGATACCAATGAGCCACGATGCTTACTCAAGCCACACTGGTGATCTGAGCAGAATAATTAGAATCATGTGCAACCTTAATTTCAAAGTACCTGATAAGATTTTTAATTATGACATTATATTTGAACAACTTATTTCAATTATCTCCCTTTGAAGAAGGCATGGCAGTTCAGATGAACAAACTTAAATTTCCTACACTCAACTGAATACTCTGAAAATTATCTCCACTTTCATATGTCAACAGTTTTGATAAGTATACCACTTTGAATAGGGTGTGCCAATCATTTGAACTATCATGAATTCCTTTTACCTAATAATAATTTTGAAATTAGCCCAGTAGTTCTGGTGAAGAAGATGAAAATGTAAATAGCAATGAAGATGACACACAATTATCTGTTAACTTTTGATGGAAAAGATCACTTGAGTCTGGTTTCTGGGGAACTGATAAATTAAACATAGACTCTTGTAAATCCTAACAACATGGTGTACCTTTGGTTAAGTCTTGCTGCGGTTATCAGTTGGGCAAAATGGTTCTAGTAGGAACAACACACTTTAGAATGCATTTCCATTTAAAGCATGTCATATAACAAAACATATTTTGAGCAGCATGCTAGCAGTCAATGTAAATCTGGATCCATTAAATAAAATCTCTGAAGAGGATGCTTATTATTATTAACATCTTCATCATCTGAGAGTCTGTTATGTCTGCATGTTGTTGGTAATGGTGTGGCTGCTTTAAATCATTTTTAATTTCATCTTCTGAAATAAAAATTTTGTACAATAAATACATGATAAACTAAACAAATTGTGGAGCATGACAATTAAAAAAAATCTATATTTTTATGTGTGAAGTATGAGGGTTGATGTTTTAAAAATGTATTTATAATTTTATTATTCAGCGATGTTTATAAAAATTAAGTTAGTTACTAGATTGAACTAGAGTGAAGCCATTGCTATAAACATAAATTGAAAACAAAACTGAGTGAATATCATGTCTGTCAAGACAAAGCTCACATAAGTTACAACACATGCGCAAATGAGCATAGATTAAAGTTTAATATTTTCTATTTATTTTTTAAAATGAACCCATAGTAAATAATTATGTTTCATTTGGAGACATAAAGGTACACAATAAACAACAATAGCTTCTTAACTGACTATTTTACTTACTTCCACATTTCAAATTCAGTGACACCACTTCTTATATTTGATGCACAATCCAATCTACAATAGATACAAACATGTATAATAAAAAAATGACAAATTTCAAAGCATATAGGTGTTTGGTTATCTTGAGTACATCGTTCTCCATATTGCAGGTCATATTAACACATTGGGGTCATTGCACAGTGTATTCTGCTGAATATGCGAAGTGCCAACCATATAGTGTTTCAGAGAAAACAAAGTTATGAAGAAAATTAGCAAAAAAATGTCAAATTATATATATCATTTCCATTATAAAATGTATGATATTTGACGAAATTTCAAGTTTTCTAAATTCGTTTAACGTTTTGTCTGTTCACGCCGTTGCGTAGTCGTCACTAATGACGGTGCAATGTACTATGTAGATGTAGATGTAGAAATGATTCTTGGGGCTACTATAATACATGTATGAATGTGTATATTTCGGTAGTTCTATGAATTGTCTAAGAAATGTGGCCTATAAGTCACAAAGGTCAATATTTATTATGTGTGTTGTGAAAAGCTACTGCATCCACCTTTCAAAATTATCACAGGTAATCCGTAGTTGATGGAAAATGTTAAAACTAAAAATATAATTACCTTAACTATAATAGTCGACAATGTCATGTCGTGCATTTCTCGGTTTCGAAGTGGCGTTAGGTGAATATCTAATACTTCTTTTCGACTTCCGTACTACTTGCCTTCGAGAAACATTGAAACCACCATTGTATCGGCATTTTCTTGATTTACTTTCGAACATTTTTTACCTTCGTTTGCCATTTTAGTTTTTCTCCGGGTACTACACTTTAAATTGGACGGAAGTAAGACTGGTTACAAAGGAAGATTCTGAAGGGTACCAGGACCTGTATGTATATTTTTTTACCTATGTAAATATATTTTTGAGTCATATTTGTTTGTTTATCAGGCAATATTTTTGTTCATTTTTCGACTGATGAAAATCTAGACTTATGACGTCGAATTTTCCCCAAGCCCGCGCACAATTTCAATTATTCAAAACATTTCACTGAGTTTACAGCATTTGTTTACGAAAACGTTTCATGATGAACAAGTATTTACGCTTTGGTGAGTAAGTAAGTAGGTGATTTTTTTAAGGACACATATGGAATAGCCAGTCAACCTGCATAAAACTTTGAATGATCATAGCATAAAATCCATGCAGTAAGTAAAAGCATACAACAAGCACAGCAAAAAATAAAAGCACAATTACTGTACTGTCCCTGAGCATAAAGTCAAAAACAAAAAGTATAAGCAAATACAGGGTATAAAAGCACTCAGCAGGAATATATGTACACATTCATACACATAGCAATAAGCATAGTATCTTATTGCCTAAGACAGGGTGTAATTATATAAAGATAAAAATAAATCAGGAAATACTGGCTTGGAATAAATGATCAGATGTCACATAAAGTCGTTCTATGCAGTGGGTTGTTATTACAAATTGAGTGTAATAATAAATACATGTGCTAATTGTAACATTCCCACACATTCAAAATCTCAGTATGGTATGTTGAATATGTGGGAATTGAGAAATCTGAATTATTTGTCATTATTGAACATCATTTGTTAAAGAATGGTCATTGCATTTGTTTTAATTTATTTTGTAGACTAAGATTTTCAAAGGCCACCCTAACTTGGCTGCGAAAAAGACAAAGAAAAGTTACCAAACCAGCTCACACATTCAGTAAAACCAGCATTAAATGATGAGCCAACTAGAGTAACAGCAGCTCTTCTTGTACGTATATACAATAATGTTAATTAAATAATAGTCCATGTATATTTTACAACATGTATTAAAAATAAAATAAATAAATTACATTCGTTATTAGATAAAGTTTTGCTCAATTTTCTAGAAATATTTTAAACGCAAGACCACTTTTAAGACATACTTAAAGTAAGCAATTCCTTTCTTATAGATGTTAAATTCTACACTTTTTGTTTTTATGGTATTGTATAAAAACAAGATCAATGAATAGTTTTTTATTGACAACTCTTAATTTTGTAAATGTGGGTTTATCATGTTTATGTTAAGAGTTTACTTGTCAGATGTAGCAATATGGATACTATTTGTATTTGTAGTGTGTCAGTTGTTTTGTTCTGGAAGCAATAATTAAGTTTTTAGAGAACAAGCTAAAAGAAAGCACATGGTTGATCACTGGTAAGTTCTTGAAGTAATTATACATAATTATAAAACACCGTTCTCATTAAACTGTATGTTTATTTAATGTAACATATTAGTACGGAAAAATAAAAAAAAAATATTCTAAAAGCAGCACACAGAATTACACAGTAAAGGTCCTTGACCCAAAACAGACTCATTTATTAGGTTTTAACTTTTAATGCTTCTAAACAGGGGAAGCAACTCATATTAAGGAGAAGATAACTCAAATTAGTTTGCTTCAAGCAAGTTCACATGTACATACTTGTTTTACAAATTTTGTTTATATGTCTCTTTTATTATATTTGTATCAAAATCTTTAAATATTGGTTATTTAATACATTATTGTTTATTTTTTAGTATCTTTAGCAGAATTATATCTAGATATATTAATGCAAACAAAATGTTTGGAAATGTGCAGTTATTTCTTGAATATATTTGTAAATACGTTACATTAATTGAAATCATTGTTTTTCAGAATTCTGTGCAGCATATGGTTCTTTATTGAAAATAGAAATTAGGGACACACTGTGCATCTATGAGAGCGGCAAAGATAAGAAAAACTGAAACAGTCAATGTCAATTAAAACTTAAGATGCATTTATGTTGTAAATATTTTGTAAACAGTTATTTATATCATTATATTCTGTTAAGTTTTAAAGGTTACATTATCCATCCATAAATATGGATCAAATAAACTGGTATGATTGTAATTTTTTTTATTATTTCTTAATCCTTTTAAATAGAAAGCTTCTGAGGAGGAAGCAGGAGCTACACAACAAGTACATGAAGAGACAGGTTTACAAAATGGCCTAATTTCATGGCACACAGTAATTCTGCTTTTAGCTGTAAACCAGTTAGACCTACACCAAATTTGCAATTTTTAATATATATTCACTAATTAACTCCACTTACAATTGCAACTTTATTTTCAGTTTAAAACAGGCTGACATCTCCAACTTAAAACACGCTGACATCTCAACTTAAAACACGCTGACATTTTCAACATAAAACATGCTAACATTTTCAACTTAAAACACTCTGACATCTTCAACTTAAAATACACTAGTATAGCCACCTAAAATCCACTTTTGTACAATTGATATATTCCACTTATTTACTGCTGATAACTAATTTGAATATTCCAATTAAATTCCATTGATTTGAACCGCTTAATCCCAACTTCACCTAATTTGCATAATTTAGTATGGTGTTAAATTTTGAATATTGATGTTTTATATGTTTTGTTTTTTATTGTTCTTTAATTTAATGCACTTTTACTCTTTGTTTAATTTGAAATTTACTTATTATTTGCTCCTTGTCAAGAGTTAAAAAAAAGTATATGCCCCGCCAAAAGTCTGTAGAAAAAAAATAATTACCCCGCTAATTATTTTTCTAAAAAAATTATCTGCCCCGTCCATCTTTGCACCGGCCCCGCCCTCAGATAAATATTGCACAGTAAGCAGGTAGTTGTACCGGTAGGACAGTTAGTATGTAGGTATACATGTAGGATGGTTAGTAGGTAGGTAAACCGATAGGACAGTAAGCAGGTAGGTATACCGGTAGGACAGTTAGTATGTAGGTAAACCGATAGGACAGTTAGTAGGTAGGTAAACCGATAGGACAGTTAGTAGGTAGGTAAACCGATAGGACAGTTAGTAGGTAGGTATACCGGTAGGACAGTTAGTATGTAGGTAAACCGATAGGGCAGTTAGTAGGTAGGTAAACCGATAGGACAGTTAGTAGGTAGGTATACCGGTAGGACAGTTAGTAGGTAGGTATACATGTATGACAGTTAGTAGGTAGGTATACAGGTAGGACAGTTAGTAGGTAGGTATACCGGTAGGACAATTAGTAAGTAGGTATACAGGTATGACAGTTAGTAGGTAGGTATACCGGTAGGACAGTTAGTAGGTAGGTATACAGGTAGGACAGTTAGTAGGTAGGTATACAGATAGGACAGTTAGTAGGTAGGTATACATGTAGGATGGTTAGTAGGTAGGTATACCGGTAGGACAGTTAGTATGCAGGTATACATGTAGGATGGTTAGTAGGTAGGTAAACCGATAGGACAGTAAGCAGGTAGGTATACCGGTAGGACAGTTAGTATGTAGGTAAACCGATAGGACAGTTAGTAGGTAGGTAAACCGATAGGACATTTAGTAGGTAGGTATACAGGTATGACAGTTAGTATGTAGGTAAACCGATAGGACAGTTAGTAGGTAGGTAAACCGATAGGACAGTTAGTAGGTAGGTATACAGGTATGACAGTTAGTATGTAGGTAAACCGATAGGACAGTTAGTAGGTAGGTTAACCGATAGGACAGTTAATTAGTAGGTAGGTATACCGGTAGGACAGTTAGTATGTAGGTAAACCGATAGGACAGTTAGTAGGTAGGTATACCGGTAGGACAGTTAGTAGGTAGGTATACCGGTAGGACAGTTAGTAGGTAGGTATACCGGTAGGACAGTTAGTAGGTAGGTATAGCGGTAGGACAATTAGTAAGTAGGTATACAGGTATGACAGTTAGTAGGTAGGTATACCGGTAGGACAGTTAGTAGATAGGTATACAGGTAGGACAGTTAGAAGGTAGGTATACCGGTAGGACAGTAAGTAGGTATACAGGCATGACAGTTAGTAGGTAGGTATACCGGTAGGACAGTTAGTAGGTAGGTATACAGGTAAGACAGTAAGTAGGTATAAAGGTAGGACGGTAAGTAGGTATACAGGTAGGACAGTTACTAGGTAGGTATACAGGTAAGAGTAAGTAGGTATAAAGGTAGGACGGTAAGTAGGTATACAGGTAGGACAGTTAGTAGGTAGGACAGTAAGTAGGTATACAGGCAGGAAAGTTAGTAGGTAGGTATACCAGTAGGACAGTTAGTAGGTAGGTATACCGGCAGGACAGTTAGTAGGTAGGTATACCGGTAGGACAATGAGTAAGTAGGTATACAGGTATGACAGTTAGTAGGTAGGTATACCGGTAGGACAGTTAGTAGATATGTATACCGGTAGGACAGTTAGAAGGTAAGTATACCGGTAGGACAGTAAGTAGGTATACCGGTAGGACAGTTAGTAGGTATACAGGTAGGACAGTTAGTAGGTAGGTATACCGGTAGGACAGTTAGTAGGTATACAGGTAGGACAGTAAGTAGGTAGGTATACAGGTATGACAGTAAGTAGGTATAAAGGTAGGACAGTTAGCAGGTAGGTATACCGGTAGGACAGTTAGTAGGTATACAGGTAGGACAGTTAGTAGGAAGGTATACCGGTAGGACAGTTAGTAGGTAGGTATACAGGTAGGACAGTAAGTAGGTATACAGGCATGACAGTTAGTAGGTAGGTATACCGGTAGGACAGTAAGTAGGTATACAGGCATGACAGTTAGTAGGTAGGTATACCGGTAGGACAGTTAGCAGGTAGGTATACCGGTAGGACAGTAAGTAGGTATACAGGCATGACAGTTAGTAGGTAGTTATACCGGTAGGACAGTTAGTAGGTAGGTATACAGGTAGGACAGTAATTAGGTATAAAGGCAGGACAGTTAGTAGGTAGGTATACCGGTAGGACAATTAGTAAGTAGGTATACAGGTAGGACAGTAAGTAGGTATACAGGCAGGACAGTTAGTAGATAGGTATACCGGTAGGACAATTAGTAAGTAGGTATACAGGTATGACAGTTAGTAGGTAGGTATACCGGTAGGACAGTTAGTAGGTAGGTATACAGGTAGGACAGTTAGTAGGTAGGTATACCGGTAGGACAATAAGTAGGTATACTGGCAGGACAGTTAGTAGGTAGGCATACCGGTATGACAATTAGTAGGTAGGTATACCGGTAGGACAGTCAGTTGGTAGGTATACAGGTAGGACAGTTAGTAGGTAGGTATACCGGTAGGACAGTTAGTAAGTAGGTATAGCGGTAAGACAGTACGTAGGTATACCGGTAGGACAGTAGGTATACCGTAGGACAGTTAGTAGGTAGGTAGGTTGGTATGGTGCTAGGTATAAGTAGGGCAGTAGGTACGATGTTATATCGATAGTACGGTTACGTATAGAATGCAGTTAGTAGGTAGGTACTAGGTACAATGAAGCAGTTGACGTGTATATTGGTTGGCAGGTATAAGTATAGGTAAGTAGATTAAACAGTTAGGTAGGAAGACAGATAAGTTAGCGTTTTAGGTAAATAGGTAGGTCAGTTAAGTAAAGTAGTAGGTAAAATAGTGTATGGCCGTACTAGGTAGAGGTAGGCAAGTTAGACTAATATTGAGGTACATAGGTAATTAGTACTTTTGGAACGTAGTAGGTAGTATAAATTAGGCTAGGGCAATAGTCATGTATGTAGTTTAGGAGTAGGTGACGTGCGTATCTTGACACGTAGATAGAGTTAGGAAGTTAGATTTGATAGGTATGTAGGTATGTAGGTTCGGTAGGAAGCCGGGCAAGGCATATAAGTAGGAAATGACTGTCAGTAGATCGGAAGTAGGTCGGAAAGTAAGTACCTTAGATATGTCGAACGTAGGAAAGTAGAGGTAACCAGTAAGATGGGTTGATAGGTAGGTAAGAAAGTTATTTACGTAGGTAGGTTGGGGAGGTAGTTATACAAGTAAGTAGAGTAAGAATGTAGGTAATAAGGTAAGTAATTAAATAGTAGGTTATGTACGTAGGTAGAGTTCGGTAGGTAGGTAATATTATTAGCTAGATAGGTAGAAATATACTACTGTGAATTAGGTAATAAGGTAATTACTTTAGATAGGTAGGTAGAGGAAGGAGACGATTTAGAAAAGGACACACCACACTTACACTAAAATAACTATTATTTGGAATTAGATTTAACGAACTCAGTAGGATTGGGTGGTTGTATGGTTTTGTGACTTGGAGAGCGTACATGCTTACATTTCTTTTCAAACGTTACTTAATTTTTAAACCATGAACTCCGCGGGTAATCTGTATACCGGGGCGAAGGTTCGATACACAAAGTGTATCCGGGTAGATGGAAAACTTGTCATGTTAAAATACGACCAAAATAAGCGAGTATATAAGGTTTCTTTTGGATAGTGCCACGTTCCTTACATGATAAAGACCCCCTTATATGGTATATATTAGGTAGATTTAAGCTCTCCTTCTCTCTCCATACGTTTCACAATTAATGTAGTGATTGGCAACAAACGGCTGGCAGGCAAGAAAAATACACATGTTAAAATATATACCAATTTATACGAATTTCACGTAAAATTAATAAAATTTGCAAAATAAAAAAAACAAAAACATTTCGTTTACTATAAATCGATTTCCTTCCTTGTCCCACCTTTCCGCCAATCCTGGATTCTTCGCTGTTGCTGATTACACATCGTGATAATGAGGCTTCCATTACGTTGGTTATTACTAAGAATGTTATATATTTTCTCGTTTGTATCTGAAACTGTTTTTACATCTAAATAGGTATTTTGCCGTTTCATCGATGTCATTTATTATATTTATTTTTTATATAAAATAAAAGAAAGGAACTATTCACTGTATTTTAATTGTAATCATTGTTATTTTATTGGTCAGTTTCTTTGATAGAATTTGGGTTAAGTAAACTTATCGAGTAAAAACTAAAAGTCACGCGTAATTTCAATCAAATATAAAGAGTTAATTTTAAAAATGACGCGTCATTCATACTTATGTTTATTTAAAGGTTTCATAATGAATTAAGGTTGAAAATCGCAAAATGTCAAGTTATGTAAATTCAATGTTATAACAAATGGGCCTCTGGATAGCTTGTTATCAGATTGAAATTTTCAACTCTCATCAGTTATGTAACCGTTTTCTCTTATGATTTCGTACGATTAATTTTCAAGTCCTGCAACGGCAACCCTTGCCAGAGATTTTCCTTAGCACACATGTAATTAAATCTGGATGATCAAGACTATCGTTTGATTCGTTCATATAGACCAACCGGAAAACTGCTTTCTACGTCAACAACCTTCCATGGTCTAGAAAATCCCTTAAGATAGGTTTATGGTTTATCACATTAGCTGGAACAAAAATACGAGGGAAGGGCAAAATACCCTCCGTGTAATTTAGGAATTTAACATCGATACATAACTTTCAGTATGTCTGTTTGTTTGAATGATATTTAATGCTACTTGTAGCATTTTTTTCAGCTATATCATGGCGTCTAGTTTTTTATTAGTGAAGGAAGCCGGAGTACCCAGAGTAAACCCACGACCTTCGGTAGAAAAACTGGCAATCCTTGTCAATTAAGATTGGAGTAGAGTACAACCTGTCTGCAGTGAGACTCGAACACACATCCTCAGTGTTGACAGACCACGTGATCAATAGTAGACGAACTTCCTTAACCACTCGGCCAGCGAGGCCTCGAATTTTCAGTATGGACATAATCATTATATATACTTTTTACAAGGTGGACAAATTTCCGTTTTTATGGTATTTGTAGGCGTGAGGTTCAGAATGTTTTGCTCAAGAAAGCGGTATCTGACGTGGTCAATGCGAGTATACAAAACAAATTATATAACTATCACCAATAAGTCCTGCAATCATCTTCCCGAGTTGAGACCAACAATTTCTTATTAGTAGGTTATTAAAATTCAGCGCTTTATAGTCGTTTTATAAGAGCATTCGTTAATTTACCTTTATATGTACGCGACTTCATGGTGTAAACTAATTAAAAGTTGTCCTTCATCGGGAGGAATTATGTTAGGAGGAATTAGAAATGTAACAAACACGGAAGGGATTGTGTCAAGGGGTGGGGTGCGGTTATCCTACACACATTATGGCAAGCTGGCATGTTGGGAATGAAAACTTTACTAAAGGAAAATCAAAATCACATCTTTTGCTATATATGTTTGTGCACTATTTCAAAACGTAATAATGATTTTACATCATGATCTGTTTTAATCGAAGAAATTAATGGAAGTAGTTTCCTTGGTCCTCCTGATAACACATACCAATTTTGATACGAACTTATTTAGTTATATACATTCGTATTCGTAAATTATTAAATATTATATAGCTTACTTTTACTGACCCGAGTAACGCAGGCGTTTAATGTATATCTCGTGATTGATCACTATTACAATTTTAAAAGAGCTTCAAACACGTTTGTACTGCTGAGTTAATGACCATGAGGTTATTGTTAACCACACTCGGATCTCCTCGTGCTTATAAATGTGTTTGAAGGGCTAAACAAAACTGATTACAAAACAATTCTTGCAAGTTATCAACATTATTATTGCGCGAGAATTTTTCCTGTCAATTTCAACACGATTTGTGCATGAACGTAGCACCCAAAGATAGAGAGCAGCAATAATACTACAGTTTACAGCGGGGAAATGCACGAAACTTCATAAATACATTTTTTCCGTTCGATTGGTTTTGTACACAACATCCAGTGTGTATTCAATTATATGTATATTATGACGTCCAGTTTGTATTATGGGGCGATGCAGGAGCAGCCGTTGAGAATCCAAAACCTCAACACAGTTAGCAATATTTTGCGGTCATGGATGGTGTCGAGCACACCTTGTGTGTTGTCCAACTTAAGATATATTGTTGATGGCGGATACAGTTTTTGCATTTTACTGGGAGCGTTACGCAGCATAGTTAAGGCCATATTTTTAAAAAACCATGTTGAATTCGACGTATTTATAGGGTTTTTTTTAATTACATTAAAATACTTGAATTTTATTCTATCCAAACAGCAAGCGATAGAGCGACAACATTGTTGGCAGCGATTTCGCAAAGAAAGAAAATCACATGACTTGCAATTAATCACGTGACAATCAAAAACCTACAACGGCCCACTACCTTTGTATTTCTCGTAACGGTAAGGGATTAATGACATTATTAAGCACATTTCTTTATATCGGTATATTCTAATTATATAGTACTATAGAAATCCGCTGAGAGGATACAAATCCATCCGTCGTATTAATTTGTATTACCCCTCGTACTTTGTCAATACAAACAATAAGCCTTTCAGTAGAATTTTAGTCGATAAATATAAAGCCTTACATGCAACAGATTCTAATCCTCTCAGCGGTTTCCACAGCAGATGAAAACGTAGAAAATGAATATATCGATATGGAAGATGTCCAACAAGATGTATCCCTTACCGTTTAAGAAATTAAATATCGCGAAATGCATGTTTACATTGTATGACAGGTAAACAAGTGCACCAGTGAACAAGATTTAAAACTGCTACCATAACAGGCAACCAGACTCCATATGATGTTCGCGCTAGTAAAATAAATCTTTATTTCTTGCAATTGAAAGAGTTTAAAGAATGTCAGACATTGTAAATTTTTCAGCTATATCATGGCGTCCAGTTTTTATTGGGGGAGGAAGCCGGAGTACCCGGAGAGAACAGCCCGACCTGCGGTAGGAAAACTGGCAATCCTTGTCAATTAAGATTGGAGTCGAGTACACCCTGCCCGCAGTGAGAATCGAACCCGCAATCTCAGTGTTGACAGACCACGTGATCAATAGTAGACGAACTACCTAAATCACTTGGCCACCGAGGAACCGCTTCTAATAATAAGCTTATCTCCAAATTCTGTGTGTTTTATTATAATGTATAGTAAAGTTAATTTTATTTGGTCGGATATATATACATAGAAACAAAACATGAGCTCTTTTGAGCCCTTAAACCAAATTGTGTAAAATGTACACTTTATATGTTGGTTTGCATCTGTATGTGTTATTTTTTGAATAATAATGTTTAAACTTCATACAACTAGACATGGCAGAATTTAACTAGTAAACTGTTACTGCATTGCTTTAGCTTTATTCAGCATGCGCGTAGTATGTTTTTCACAAGCATCAACAGTTTTTGACCGATAACTGTTACCAGTGTAAATAATAATCATCAATGAAAGCTGAATATTAATTTGATATTTTGGCTTATCACAATATGAACATAATAGAAAAGGGGAATGATGCTATTGTTATGTGCTTGTTCACGTTACCACATACCCTATGGCTATGTTCTTCAAAATGTTAATAAGAGTCGTAAGTATTAAACATTTTCAAATATACTGTCTCCACTGGGATTCAACAATGAACAAATGTTACCCAACCAATTAAATTTATTGCAAAGCTAGCTTAATTTTTTGAGACAGTGCTCTCTTTAATGTTTAATTGTTTAACTGCTGTTTATATGTTTGTTTGTTTGAATGTTGTTTAATGCCACTGTCAGCTATATCATGGCATCATGTTTTTATTGGCAGAGGAAGCGGGAGTACCTGGAGAAAACCCATGAACTGCGGTACAAAAACTGGCAATCTTTGTCAATTAAGATTGGAGTCAAGTACACTTGCTCTCAGTGAGACTCGAACCCACAATCTCAGTGTTGACAGACCGTGTGATCAATAGCAGATGACTAACTACCTTAACCGCTTAGCCTCCAAGCCCACATTGTTTATATGATAAAATTACCAGTTAAAATTAAATAAAAAAATTTTTGTAATCAAATTTCATTTGTTATTTTGACATACATTTTTCATTATTTACATCATTTTTTTTTATAATTGTGGATTTCCAGGATTATTTCTTTTGTGTTTTTAAACCATAACACACTTAGATTCAGTTTTTTTTCTTTCTTGTTCATTATTATTCATGGTATGCAATATAAAATAGCACATAACCTTTATCATTATAAAATCAATGAAAAAATTGCTTCATGGGACACCCATCTACAGAACTTTTCATGATGTCAATAATTACTGTACATCTTTATTCTTTCAAGTTCAGTTCATATATTTATCAAAGAAAATTGTTAAAATACAATACACTTTGAAAGAACTGAAGTTTGAAACCAATTGAAAGTGTTTGTTTATCAAAAAAATTACGATTTTTCATTATGGGCCGTTGTACTTTACTTTTCTTCGTTGTTCACTTCCGGTAATTAGTCACATCCGGTAAATAAACAAATGGCGCGTACATCCAGTTGAAAGACGTAAATCCTTTGAACAAATGTTAACTACGCATATTGTTTGCCGTTTTTTATTGGAATTACACATTTACTGATAAATTGGAAGTCTGGGTGAATTATTAGGACCAGATCATATACAAGTATCTTCTGTGAACCATCGGGCGACTTGAGAGAAATAACAGGGCGCCTTCGACTTCGCTTTTGAAGCGCCGTAGGGCGACTTCAGGTCCCAGTAGGGCGACAAAGGTCGCCCACTTCGCCCAGTGTGGTGAGCCCTGCTGTAGTAGTACTAGTACCAGAAGGTAAAAAGACCCCATAAAAATAACAATATCACAAGTTACCAGTATTAACAAATTATAAATTAAACAAAAATGATGAAATTAATGATATATTTTGACTACGTTGAGTAGTTTACAATATGTGATACAGTACACCATGTTCAATCCATTTCACACATCTTTGACACGCAGCCTTTACCACACAGTCCACCCGTAATCACACCCTTATTCAAAAATTTTGGTAACTATCCATATTTATATTTGGAGTCTCTCAGATATGTTCATTTAAAGTGAATATAAATCAAACAATTATAGTACCAAAATTAAACAATTATTGTGAGCATTTATTAATGTAAATTTTCATTTAATATGTACAAAAATGTGAATTACTTAGGAAATATTTCATTAAACGAATTGAAAAAAGCTTTTGGACATTTGTTTCAAGACCAAGATAATTGAAAAATTCAATTAATAAATAATTTCTGAATTTTCCATAATATTGTTGAATGATCTCAAATACAGACATGACAGAAATTATTTCATGATTTTGGTGCTTTCTGTTGTATACACACAAGAGGTCTGTGCAAGGATCAAATCTTGATCTATTCATGCAAGTGTGTATGCATTACATGTAAATACATAAAATACCCCATACTAGTATATTACAATTTTTTTCTCATAAATTAATTTTCATAATCTTGTGCATCTTTGCTAGCCAAGGTTTACGATACGATACTGAAGATAAGAGTATCGGATTGTAACGCTTGGCTAGGGAAGACGAATCTTGTGTTTCAGAGTGAGAATTTATACATTTAGCTCAGTCACTGAGGTTAAATGCATCCCTAAAATGGCCATCAATGAAATATGTAACTTTCTATCTAAACTCACGTTTTCATTTGCTTATAAGTATGTAATAAGACAATTTCTGTGTTATTACAGTTCAATTACCCATTCCATATAGGAATATATCTGGGCAACACATATAGAACTATTATTTCTGTTCTGTCTAATGCTAATGCTAAAGCATCAAAATTCTAATTATATAAATTATGTGGAAATATGCCAAAGATCTATAGCAATTTTAAGGTTTTGTTTACCTTTTTACCATATTCAGTATAAAGTAAGTTTTGTTACTGTCTGTGTGTGTTTTTGTGTTTGTTTTTGTTTTTTTTTTTTTTTTTGGGGGGGGGGGGTGAATATGAAAAGTGTAATCAAATTGTTAAAGTTATTCTTTAACACCTATATTCACTATACTTGTTGCAACGTTGCACTCTATTCATTAACATTTTCGATAAAATTAAAAATGGGCAACACTGTCTACTGTTAGTGTCGGACCTGGACCGAGCACCATGTCCATGTCGATGACAACTCTTAAAAGATTATTTTTATATTCATTTTAATGATGGAAACACAACTTAAGTAAACACATACCTTAGTTTTCATCTATTCGGATCCGGCTTACTATCAACTTCAGGTAATTACAATTTAAATAGCTGGCTATCGGTTTTGACCTGGCACGTTCAGTGGCGATGCAAGAATCTTTTTCACGTTGAATGTACCGGAAGCTGATTATTTCGTCGTATATAACGCCCAACAAGTTGACAAAATTTAAATAATTTTAATAAATAGAAAATGAAATCAATTCCATAATTTTAATATAAGAACAATGTTCACGGGATGTTGTCATTTTCTCCCAACCTAAAACAATCGACCAATCAAAACGTTGTATCCATGGGAATGAGTATCGTTTGTAGATTGCAATGCGATCATCAAATTGCAGATCAAACGTAATATATATTGCCTTAACCTCGCTGCGTATATCCAACCAGAGGGCATTGTCGTATGTTGACATTGGGGAGGAATTATGTTGTATTATGAACATACAATTATTTCAGATGTGTAGAACCATTGATGTATGAAAGGTTGAAACTTCCGGTCTGGTGTACTTTACTTTGACATTTTTAGTTGCTTGTCTGGTCATTAATCTACACGCAAGTTGCGTCATCAAATATATGTCTGCTTATTTGGATTGGTTGGGGGACGTTGTATTTGTTGGTTAGGTTGTTAAATACAAAGAAATACAATCATTATATATTTAAAACCATCCACACAATTTGAAATAAAAAGACTTAAAAAATAAAACAAAATAAATGTTATGTTCACTGCAAAAAGTTATTTAAACTGTGCCTGTCTTGTCATTTGATCTTATTTGTGAACTCATTGCTTTATCAGTTTTCTACCGTCATTCCAGTAAAAGAAATTAGAAAACACGCGTATCTTTCTTTTTTCAAAATATTAATATAATTTTTATCAGCGCATCGATTGACAAAAGTCAAACTATTAGCTAAATATTGTGAACAAGAAAACACGAAAACCGACGTTCCATCATCGTTTGTCACAAACATGGTGCGATAATTTCTATTTAATGCCAGACCCCACGGTTTACTAATTTTCCTGCCATGGTCCAATATAATGTCAATAACGTTCCCGTGTGGCGAAAGTCGATGTATGTTATTTGAGTGCCTACCAGCAACGTATAGGTTACCTCCCCTGTCAGTAGTCACAGCTTAAGGATCATTGAATTTGTCAGGTTTACATGTAAAACGTACTTCTCGACTGAGTTCGACACAGACTACTGTGTTATTATGGTCAGTATAGACGACACTATCCTGTGGACCCGGATGTAGGTAGTCAATGTAACCACCACCATGTACAGCTATTGTAGTTATTTGCTCCCCTTGTTTACTGAGGATGTAAATCTTCCTTCTACCACCAACAGAGATCTTATCACCGACAACAGCTATACTGTAACACAAACCAGGTACAAAATGTTTACGACCAGACTTCATTGATTGTATGTCAACAAACTATATTGACGTCTGGTCAGGTAGGGATACTACATCTTTTTCTTCACCAGGTATAATAGCAATATCCCATGGATTACCAGATAACGTACAATCCTGTAGGTACTCACCACGGTCACTGTATACCAGTAACTTGGTACTGTAACGGTTACATAGTAGTAGACGGTTGTCGTCTGTCACAGAAAAACTGGTTATCAAGACACGATCGGTAGATTTAATATCAAACTTAAAGTCAAACACGAACTCTGTTGGCATTTGAAATGTTGTCGGTAAAACCTGAGCTTCCTTTAATTGAACAATTAAAGGAGTCTTAACTTTAAGACGAACTTTGATTTAAATTATATTGAACCTATATATGCTGAGAGTTAACATGAGAATGCGCATGCGTCGTGAGGTCATTATTTAGAGAATGGAACAGGTCACATCCAAGTAATATTGTGTGAAAAGGGAGGATACTACAATGCACATTGTATAGGGTGGGCATGTTAACTCTCAGCATATATAGGTTCAATATAATTTAAATCAAAGTTCGTCTTAAAGTTAAGACTCCTTTAATTGTTCAATTATATTGAACCTATATGCTGAGAGTACCATGAGATTTTAGAGAGATGAGACCTGTGACATGTACATTATAAGGTCTACATGAAAATCATGCCCACAATTTTTGTTGTGACAAACTTTTTCTGTCTGTGGTAATAATATTTTAGTTATATATATTTTGTATCTGTATAATATTCTACATCTACTTGAATTGTATGTATGTAGTACGCATGTATCTACTACTTGTCAGTACTTGTATTAATATACAGTGTATATGTACTTAAGTACAGTTTATCAGATGTGTTGTAGTATTATGACATTTATTCCGTTCAAACTAATGATCTAAAACTCTTTTGGCTTGGCTTATCCATCAGACTCAAAAGTAATAAAAAAAACTATCTCTATAATAATTCTATTATTTTAAAAAACTAAGTTCTACAAACATAAACTAAGTTCTACAAACATTTATGTACATCCATGACAACATAGTTAAAAGGTCGTACAATGCATAATAGTATCATCATGTGATCATAGCAAAACACAGCATTCTAACATTATTCAGTATCTGATCATGTTGAATTAAACAATCATTTCTGGCATTTATCAAGATAACTGTTTAAAATCTTAACACTATAATGTTCATGATTGGTCACTGGTCTATTATAAAACTTCCTAAAAGTTGATTCATTAGACCAACCTGCAGCTGTAAGAATTTTATCGATCGACACATTACAACGTAAAGCTGCCGAAGTACTAGCACTTCTTGTGCTATGTGGCTTAAACAATGATACATCAATACCAGAAGATTTTAACACATTTTTCACCCATGTACCTAGTGTCGCTTTTGAAACTGCATTAAATGGTTTAATACAATTAATAAATAATTGCTAATTTTGCCTTAAATTTGAAGTTCTTTGCAAATATTCGACTAAAAGACTGACAATGCATAATCTACTATCGTTATCAAAAGATGGTAATTCTATTGGTTTTAAATGTGAACCAGGTTTTGAAGTTTTTAACAAACTTTGCACACAAATAATAACTCTGTTATTAGAGACAGTTAGATCATTTGTAGTTAAACAATGAATAGTTTGAAGTCTTTGACCTGTCAACAACAGTAACATAGTTATCAGCTTGTAACTTAACATTCTTAATGTTAACAAAGAGTTAGGAGATAAAGACTTTAAAAAATCTAGCACAATATCTACATCCCATGTGTGCGAATACCTAGGTAAAGACGGTTTCATATTAAATATGCCCTTCATGAAGCGTTTCACTAATCGACAACTTCATACTTGTACTGAACTGTCATCAATAATTGATATTATTGATGTTAACATACTTTTGGCTGTATTTATGCCACTGTAACCCAGTCCTTCTTGGTGCAACAGTGTCAAAAAATCAAGAATTTCTAACTCTGTAACTGTTTTAAATGGATAACTCTGTTTTTGTTCACAAAATGACACCCATCTTTGGAGATATGTCCAATATTGTTTTTGAGTTGTCTTTTTCCAGGATGCCAAGATAATCTGGGCAGTTTGTTTTGATATTCCTGTACTTTCAAGGAATCTCCCGAGATCCTGAAAACTGCCAACTTGAGGCTTTTCAGGTTGTGCACTAGATGTGGATTCTTCGGTTGATATATCAATTGGTGTTGTTTCGGAATTAAGTAGCACTAATCCATTATCCTGTTCAATATCTCTGGAAACCAGCACTGAGTGGTCCATATTGGTGCTATTAGTGTCATTGTCACTTTGTCTTTGTCCATTTTCTGTATTATCCGGCTTGTTAAGCTAAAAGGTGGAAAACAGTAAGCATTAAAGTTTATCCATTTCACAGAAAATGCATCAATAGCTTCCGCATACTTATCAGGTAAGTATGAGTAGTATCTCGGTAACTGAGTATTGTAATGAGAAGCAAACAAGTCAATTTCATGTGGCAATTATATCTAATATCTCAAACACATTTTCATTCAATTTCCACTCGATGTCAATATTTATTGACCGGGAAAGGCGATCTGCCTCTATGTTTGCTACCCCTGGTAAATGACAAGCTGTAAGCCAAATATTCCTTTGAATGCACCAAAACCACAAATTCTTTGTTAATGTGTTTAATTGTTCAATACGGCCGCCCATTTTATTAATATAGTTTACTGCAACCATATTGTCAATGAGGACTTTTATACGTATGTTTTTCTTAGAAGCAAATAATTGTTTCAATGCAAGCCAAACTGCTTTAAGTTCCAAAACATTTATGTGCTTTTCTTGATCTTCATATGACCAGAATCCTTTGGTACTTAATATAGTATCCTCAACCACAGCGCCCCACCCAGTTTTTGAACTATCAGTTTTAATAACTGTGTCTGGGTCTTTACGCACAATGGGTTTACTACTTTTTTCTAAATTGTGTATCCACCAATTTAGATCAGAAATATTATTGTCTGATAACATCATCTTAGCTTCATAATTACCACATGTTTTCTTTAACCAATAATCTGTTGAAATTTCTAAAGATTTGATAAAGAGCGGTGCATATTCCACCGCAGGTTCAGTTGCAACCAACTTTCCAATAATTTGAGCAAATTCACGAATAGTAATTTCCTTCTTTTTTACCAATTGAGTACATAATTCAATGATAGTTTTAGCTTTTTCCTGTGTTAACATAACTGTCATAGTAATGGAATTTATAATAAATCCTAAAAACACTATTATTTGTGTTGGCTCAAAAACTGATTTGTTTGGATGCACTGTAAATCCCAAATCATCTAATAATGTGACAGTATTAACAACATTTAGTTTGCAGTGATCATAATCATTACTTATCAGCAAACTATCATCAATATATGGTATATTACAATAGCCAACGTCTCAACTTTGAAAAAACAATTTTCATAAGTTTCGTGAAAATCCTTGGTGCTGTAGTGAGCCCGTTGTTCATACATGTGAACTCGTATAATTCATTTTTCCAATAAAACCGTAAATATTGTCTATCCTCAACCGAGATTGACACTGAGTAGTAGGCCTCTTTTAAATCGATGGACGCAAACCAACATCCCTGAGACACACTTATCAAAGCTGACTTAAATGTTTCCATTTTAAAGTGAATATGCTCCATATCCAACTTAAGTTCTTTTAAGTTTAAGATAAGTCTATAAGATCCATCTTTTTTGGGTCTGATAAAAATGTTTGAAATAAACATATCAGAAGTGTCATTATTTACTTTTTGAATTACATTTTTGTCAAGTAATTTGTCTATTTCATTTTGAATAAAATGCTCTTCTTGTGCATTAAACTTAATAGGATGAGGTTCCTTACATTGATGCGGTATATTGTCAAATTCTAATTTATATCCTTGAATAATATTTAAAATCCATTGATCACTAGTTATAGTTTCCCAAGAATCCAAATATTGAGAAATTTTTCCTCCAGAAAAATTGTGTGGTGTGTTTTTCAATTCAAATGTACTTACATCTACTGTTGTTGATGTTTTTTCTTTTTCTGTGTCGGACGCTGGCCGTACTCTAAAAAAGACTCTTTGGACATCTTTGGTTTCTTGTTGTATCCACTCATGTAGCCCCCTTTATAGTTCTTGTCTGTGACATTCTCATATTTTCTTTTTCTATTGTGAGGATGTTTGTGGTGGTACTTTTTACCCATCTTCCTGTGTGAATGTTTATGTTGGGTTTTGTCCTTTCCCACCTTCTTTATGAGGTTATTCTCAGCATCAAGTTCTTTGATTTTCTCTTTGATGTCGTTGCCAAATAAAAATTCTGAGACTTCTGTGCTATCATCGCAGAGTCTCTTGTAAGGGGCAGCAATGTCTTCTCGAAGCATGCTTCTCCTCTTAAAAGTTATGGAACTGAAACTTGACTGTAACAATTGATATGCAGTGGAGCATGTCTCAGTGTATCCTTTAATTTCCTCCGCACTCATAGATTCATTGGCTGAACTCTTCTTTATGAAAGTGTCTAATACATACAGCACTGGACTAATGGCCTTTCCAATCATATTTTGAATGCCTTAAAATTTGACATCCATGTCTTTATTTCTTTGTGAGATCTGAGCCCAAATGCCTATAAACACAGTTATACAAACATACATTGTATGTGAATTTAATTACATTTGTATAAGTGTGTTTATGTAATTTCCTTTATATTATAATTTTATATGCCGAGACAAAATACAACATTCATTTAGTCAATGAGATTGTACATGTACGTGTACATGTAATTTGAATTTGTGTTCTGACATCTTCCCGTCGCAATGTAAAATTATTTGTTTACATGTGTTTTTAGCTTGAATTTGCCTACTTTTATTGTACAATGTATGTACTGGGACTTCAATAAATAACACATTATAATATTATAAATGCATTGGAGACATACATGTGCATGTATGTACATGTTATATAAACTATGTAAAATGAAGGCATAAAACATATAATATGTACCTAAGTTTACTCTTGGCATTGTTAAACTATGTATGTTCTCTGGTTTGTCATATTTGAGCATCAACTCTTTGAGCTTTTCTGGAGAGGGTTTGGTTTTTAACCCTTTGTTGACATAATCAGCCAATGCCTGGTCAATCTTGGGCCCAGATTTATCTGATTTTACAATCAATTCTTCCATTGATTTGACAACATCTTTCTTTTCTTCTTTGTCATTAGCAACATTATTTTCATCAGCCTCAGACTCATTTTCACTAGTTGACGAAGAAAATTCATCGCTTTCTTCACTTGAAATGTCCGAAAAAACTGGACGAGATCTATTCTGACTCTGAGAACGATTGACAGCTTCGCTTTCACTATTAAACAATCTTTTCACTTGCGAGGTTGTAGTAGATGTGACCTCATTATTTGCACTAGATTGTTTTTGCAAAGCAACCATAATATTGTTCATCATCAATTGGTTTTGCAACATCAATGTGTACATATCCGGGACTTCCGGTGGTTTGTTGACAAAAGAATTTGACCTGTTGACCTCATTATTGTCACTAGTCTTAGCTCCGCCCCTTTGTTCACATACTGGAAATGTGTGTTCAAAAGTATTATGGTTAATGTCCATGCCAATTAATCTTGGAATCTAGCACACCTTACTATCAGTGAGGCTTGAACCATGCAGCAATCTTAGTATTGACACCTCGATTATCACTAGTAGATGACTAGCTATCTTAACCACTCGCCCACATACACATGACTGGGAGGGTTCCCAGTGCTCAACCCACAGAGCAGCCCAGCGCGTCCCCGGGTGGCGGATAGGGGAGACCCTCTCATTGGGGGGTTGTCAGGTCATAATACGGAAAGCCTGTCCGCGGACCATAGTGGGTAACGTGTTTGGAGAGTGCCACGCTCCTTGCACGTTAAAGACCCCTTTTGTAGATTTCGAAAAAGAGTAGGCTCATTGTAGCCGCTACAAAAGGCTAAATTCCCCGACCCTACCCAATACTCCATACTTTTCCAGTGGCAGTCAAAATTTAGTTCCCTGTGTCCCATCCCACCCCTTTTCCCAATGATTTATTGTTTGTTAACTTGTTCCCGTCCTGAATATAGCTGAAATACTGCTCGCTGGACGTAAAGCAAACATCCAATCAATCAATCAACATACACATGATGATAGTGTAGCATCATTCTAAATGTCATGTACATGCAGTTAACTGTTAATACTGAAACTGAACTAATCATTAAACGTAACACCTGTCGATGACGTCACTGCTCATTCTAGAAAATCAACACACACGTCTCACCTTTTGCTAAATTTACCTCTAATCACTGCCGAGATATATTCAGATATTTTTTATGTGTATACAATATTCGATATAATACACTCATTTTTTTCAGACAGCAGTTCTACATAGATACTCTGTAAATGTAGTTTTTAATATTTTAACAGTTCATGGGCACAGGACTAATTGTTCAAGAACAATTAAAAGATCTTTCCTACATTCTTTATGAAGAGACGTTTGAAACACATGAAATATTGGCCTAAACCCGAAAAAATTATTGCTAGGAACTTTTGTCAACAAGAAGTGAATTTCAAAACCGCAAGAAAATGTCTTTAGATAAGGTGTAGGACCACCAAATACCGGGAACCAGTCCTGAGGTTGTACGTAAAAGTAGTGCTATTTAAAAATAGCTGGTCACTGTTATAATTATAACTTTTGAACCATAATAGATATAGGGGAACAAACTTGGTATTTTTGGAAAGCTGAATAATTCAGGAAACAAGAGGATAAAGTTGAACTGATGTGTACTAAAGATAAAAATTATGTGAGTCATTGGATGACATGCACTATTTTGGGACTGAACTTGAAAGTGAAAATATATTTTTTGAGTGAGTCGACTTCCGGTTGATCGTTCTTTCTTATATGCAATGAAAGTGGTGCTGAAATTTTGAGAGAATACTTAGAGATTACATGTTGTCATATGACAGGAATATTTCTTTATTTGAAACAAAGGCAAAATGTTCAGACAAATTCAAAATCAACTAATTTTATATAGACGAAGAGGCGATAAACAATGGTGGTCCTACTCCATAAGAAATGTCCTGGATTTTAAAACATATGGGTGCTAAGCACTTTTATCAACCGGAAGTGACGATTTGAATCTGGAAGTGACGCCTCTAAACCGGAAGTGAATACACACGTATTTCTTCTATGCTAGTGTTGACAATGCATTTTATTTACATACTTTGACCGAAAATAAAATACAAAATAACCTCTCGAAAAACTAAAAATACAAATTAATAAATGTTATTACCTAACGCATGGTAGTGTATGTTTTAACACTGAACCGGTTTGTTGGTTTTCTTTTTCTCGAATAAAGATGGCTTCAAAAAGAGCCAAAAAAAAAACCCTGAAAAAAGTACCGTCAAAGATAAAAACAAAATTAATCGATTTCATTAAGATGATTTGAACAAAATTTAAGAACTGTTTTCAAAGCCTTGAAACATACGTTACCGAAAGAAGTGAAATGTTAAGAAATTTCCGCTACTTCAAAAAGGATCATATCTAATTTAGTAAATCATTTTAAAATATTTTGATATGTAAAAGATGCCACTTTTTTCATATGCCAATTTAACATGTTTTTTACAGACAGATATACTGTAACTTAGGTCAACGTGCCCAAACTTTAGCGACGTCTGGCTCAAACTTACGACCTCATTGTTGACACAAAATCGATACGACTTACTGATAAGGCCACTAGGCCCTTACTGAATATATACTCACTCAAAAAAAGAAACGCAACATACGAAAAATGGGAATTTTACTTCATATATTATTTAACAATTTATCATATAAATAATTGATACAGAAATGTAAAAATTGGAGCACTTCTTGTTGATGAGTTCTTTTACCATGAAATATAAAATTCTGTCGCATATTGTCAATAAATCACGCAAAAAATGTCAGTATCTGTTGTGCCCACTATTTGCTTGTAACACAGCCCTTACTCTTCTTGGCATGGATTCAATTAAACGTTGAGTATCACGCGGTATCTTTTGCCACTCATACTGAAGTGCCTGCTCTAATTGTTGCAGATTTTGCGGCGGTGGTTGTCGTTGTCACGCGCGCCGATCCAGTTCATCCCACAGATGTTCAATTGGGTTAAGATCCGAGATCGTGATGGCCAACGGATCACATTGACATTATGTTGCTGTAAAAAATCTACTGTTACACGTGCTGTATGTGGTCTGGCATTGTCGTGTTGAAAAATCTCTCTTTGAATGTCAATTACTGGCAATAAATGCGGCCGTATAATTTCGTCTCTATACCTAACAGCGTTAAGATTGCCTTGGATATGTATCAGCTGTGTGTTCCTGGCGTAAGAGATAGCACATGCTGTACATTATAACACTGCCTCCGCCAAAATTGTCTCTTTCTACAGTTTTGCCCAAAATCGTTCATCTCTGCGCCTGTACACTCGTATGCGACCATCTCGCTTTTCAAGCTGAAAACATGACTCATCGCTGAACCACACTCTTCTTCAGTTCTGTAAATTCCATACACGAACGGTAGTACACCATCTAACACTTACTCGTCGATGTTGGCCTCTCCTTGTTGCTCCGACTTAAGGTTTTTTTGCCCGCAATCCATGAAAGAGTAACCGATTGCGTACTTTCTGTGGTGATATACGGCGCAACCCAGGGACGTTTACAGCTGTTTCTGTTGCAGCAATAGTCCTGTTCAGTAGATGGAATAATCTAATGTAACGATCCTGAACCCGAGTTGTAACACGCGGACGCCCTGAACGTAGTCGGTATGTCGTAGTACCAAGCTGCTGGTAGCGTCTTCAAAGGCGTGAAATTGTGCTACGATGAACATTGTACTTTCTGGCAACAGCATTCTGTGATTCCCCGGCCAAAAAATATTGTTTGTATGTTGCGTTTCTTTTTTGAGTGAGTATAGTTATTTTTGTCTAACTGGAAATTCCCAGACAGTTGTTTTACGCACGTGTAGTTTGCAGCAAGAAAAAAAGGTATTGCTCATAATATCTAATTTCCATAGTTAAGTATAATAATAATATTGGTAAAGACTATTTAAACTAAATACTTATATATTTTGCATCGAATAAACAATCTGTATATTTACCTGATTTGTTTTACAATATGGACAACCTGTCTGATAAATATACACCCCTACTACAATATTTCTCATCAGTATCACCGATAATAAAATATCGTGATACAGTTTAAAGTTTAGCTGATAATTGAATTTATTAGTTTACATAGTATTCCAATATGACGTACTGCTTTAGGTATGTAAACAAAGCCGTGTTAAAATTCCAATAAATTTAGTTCGCATATGCGTACTTGCTGTGTGTTTTTGTGTAAATGTAAAAACTGACTTAAAAATCCAGTTTGTTATGTGTTATCCATAATAATAGTTATTGTTAATAATGCAGTTATTTTTAGTCTGAATTCTGAGATTTGTATGAATTAACATACTCCTGATACATTATTATTCTAACAGCTCTACATTCCAATTAATATGACGTCACAATTAGAATTCCGACGTCATATACGCTCATCTGCAAATTTCAAACAGGAACAATGCAATTTCTCTTACATTTCTCAATATTTTTGGCTTAAAAGGTACGTATATTCAATACAATGACGAGTATATATGTTTATGTCAATTTTATTTGATATATCTTATTAGTTTCAAAAAACAATATTACCATTGAAAGCGTCCTCTTTGAGCCGCTTCGAAATTTTAAAACATTTGTTAGACATATTAGAATCGAAATAGATTATTGCAATTGGGCTCTATGCGAATTAGAACATGGTCAGACCTTATATTTGTCTTCATTTTATACCTCGCTATCGTTCGGTATAAAATATTGACAAATATAAGGTCTGACCATGTTCTAATTCGCATAGAGCCCGCTCGCAATAATCTATTTCTTAATTATCAGATAGTCAATATTTATGCACTTTAAAATAAAAAGTTGGATTCGTTGTTAACAATGGGACCTACATTGTAAACGATGGGACCTATCTTGTAAACGATGGGACCTACCTTGTAAACGATGGGACTTAACTTAAGTTATAAGTTTAAAAAGTTAAGTTTATTTGTATTTTGATGGATGATGGATGTATGATAAATAAACTGCTAGATTGATTATAGGGTTCGTGTTCACTTTTTGCATTTATTGTCCGTGTTTACTGTCTACATTTATTGTCTGCGTTCAATCTACATATATTGTTCGTGTTCACTATCTACATTTATTGTCCATTTTCACTGTCTACATTTATTGTGTGTGTTCACTGTCTACATTTATTGTCCGTGTTCTCTGTCTAGATTTATTGTCAGTGTTCACCGTCCACATTTATTGTCCGTGTTCACTTTCTCCATTTTTTGGCCGTGTTCACCGTCCATATTTATTGTCCGTGTTCATTGTGTACATTTATTGTCCGTCTTCACTGGTAACATTTATTGTCAGTGTTCACTGTCCACATTTATTGTCCGTGTGTACTGTCTAGATTTATTGTCGGTGTTCATTGTCTCAATTTTTTGCCGTGTTCACTGTCCACATGTATTGTCCGTGTTCATTGTGTACATGTATTGTCCGTATTCACTGTCTACATGTATTGTCCATGTTCACTATCTACATGTATTGTCCGTGTGTACTGTCTTAATTTATTGTCAGTGTTCACTGTCCACATTTATTGTCCGTGTTCACTGTCTACATTTATTATCAGTTCACTGTCCACATTTATTGTCGGTGTTCTCTTTCTCCATTTTTTGCCGTGTTCATTGTGTACATTTATTGCCGTGTTCATTTGTGTACATTTATTGTCTGTGTTCACTGTCGACATTTATTGTCCGCGTTTACTGTCTAGATGTATTGTCCCTGTTCACGGTTCACATGTATTGTCGGTGTTCACTGGCTACATTTACTGTTCGTGTTCACTGTCTAGATTAATTGTCATTATTCCACATTTATTGTCGGTGTTCACTGTTCCATTTTTTTGCCCTGTTCACCGTTTACATTTATTGTACGTGTTAATTGTCTACATTTATTGTACGTGTTCATTGTCTACATTTATTGTACGTGTTCACTGTCTGCATTTATTGCCCGTGGTAACTGTCTTGATTAATTGTCAGTGTTCACTGACCACATTTATTGTCAGTGTTCACTGTCTACGTTTGCTGTCCGTGTTCACTGTCTAGATATATTATGGGTGATTACTGTCCACATTTATTACCCGTGTTCACTAAATACATTTATTGTCCGTGTTCACTGTCTGCATTTTTTTCCCGTGGTAACTGTCTAGATTATTTGTCAGTGTTCACTGTTCACATTTATTGTCGGTGTTCACTGTTTACATTTACTGTCCGTGTTCATTGTCTAGATTAATTGTCATTGTTCCACATTTATTGTCGGTGTTCACTGTCTCCATTTTTTGCCGTGTTCACCGTCTACATTTTTTGTACGTGTTCATTGTCTACATTTATTGTCCGTGTTCACTGTCTGCATTTCCCAGACAATTTTGAAGCGTCGCTTTTATATCACAGCGTAACTTAAATGCCGCTTATTATCTGCATAGAATCCGCTGTTGTAAAAAGCAGTATTTTTAAAAAAGCGACATGCATAACTACCGCTTAATTTTCACCTAGATAATTAGCAATACTTTAACTCCACTTTTATCCAACTTAAACTATACTGATTTTCTAAGTAGAAAAAAAGCGAGACTACAGGTAATTGATTATTCCTGCTTAAATCCAACTGATAAATATTAGTCATTCTCAATTTTATTAGAAACCTACTTAATCACTGCTGATTTATCTTAGTAAATTAAATTGGTCGCTTTTTTTCCAACTGAAAAAACTTAAAGCTGTTACAGGAAATACTTTTTCCCTACTGATTTAACTCTGCTCTATTAAATATAAATTAAACTCCGCTTAAAAACAACTGAAAAAACTTCATAAAATATTTATATTATTTGTTGTCTGTTTTCCAATTATTTAGCATGTTTAGTGACTATCAAATAAAAAAATAATTAGTTATATTATTTTTATTTCAACCAAACTGCTTTTTAGCTTCACATATTAACAATTTACTATTGAAGAGCAGAAATAATGCACAAATGTCTAAGTGTGCAGATTGAGTATTTTCTATCTTAGAAAATGTTTGGAATTATTTATTAATACTTCAAATGAAGATTAAAAGTTTTTTATCCAAATAGAGAACAAGGACACGATATTACACATGACAAAATTTAGTATGACCATGGCCTAATAACACCATTATTCTCAAAATATAAATAAAAATACCTTACATTTTCTACTATGCTGTATGTTCTGACAATTTATGGTACAATTGCGATGATGAATATTATAGCTTAAATATCAAATATTTTCATGCAATATTAAAAATAAAACCAGAAATCATAAAAACACATTCACAATATAAAAAAATCCTTGATACATTATACTACAAACTTATTTAGTAAACAAAAAACTGTTTACTAAGAAAAAGTATAATCATAAGGGAGATAACTCTAAAGGGGGAGCCAATCTTTTGTCCACATTCAAATATACCATGATGGAAAAATTTACTTTCTCATAAATTAATGTAACCATTTTTGTACTTATTAACAAGCTATAAAAACAGTTAAGAACTTTCTTCATATGAACAATAGGATAAATGGAACTATTTACAACAGCATGTTTTAGTTTATGTACAAGTGCTATATAACTAATATCATCATTTTCCTTTACAACTGTTAAAAAGCAACATTTCTTTTTTTACTACTGCATAATCAACACAATGAATATGATGATTATGAAGAAAGAACTATAAAATATATGTTATAAGATATAACTTTACTGATAAGATTCTCTACAATATTTAATTTGTCAGTGGAGTTTGGCTTCTCCTACTAAAAATATTAAATGTCAATTTTTTTTCCTTTTTTGGCAAACTGCTTTTCACAGAAAGAAGAAACAGTGCTTCTGCCTCTGATTTACAGTACATATTCTTCAGGGCACCCGGTTGTTGTTTGTTGCTGAATGTTGACAGCAAGTAGAATATGGTGCTGAATGTTATTTGTTCCCTTCAAATCTTCATGGAAAGTAAAATCACTCCAAAACCAGACTTGTCAAAATATTCTTGGTAAAGTTTTTCCGTCAAAACATCTTGATGTTATTATTCTTATTTTTCACTCCTTCTTGTCTTTGATTTAAATTTTTTCCTGTTAAAACACAAAAAATAATATTGTAGAAAAAACTGCAAAGAAAGAACATACATAGCTATTATATAAAGTATAAAGTTTGCAAATACCATAAAAAATAGAATGTTGACATAGCACAAACCTTTTATTTTGTTAATGGAAAATTTCTGTTATATGACAAGAGTTCATTTTGTTTACAAAATGCATGTACCAATGAGCTACAATGCTTACTCGCTTACTTGAGCCACACTGGTGACCTGAGCAGAATCATTAGAATTATGCGCAACCTTAACTGCAGAGTACGTACCTTAAAAGATCTGTAATTAGGACATTATATTTTAACAATTTCTTTGAATTATGTCCATTTGAAGGAGTTGAACACACTTTTATTTCCTACACTTAACTGAATACTCTGAAAATTATCTCCCCTTTCATATGTCAACAGATTTTATAATTACACCCATTCCCCCTCTTTTTTGAATTATGTGGCCATTCATTTGTAGCTTGAATTCCCTTGACCTAATAATAATTTGTGTCATATTTAATTGAAATAAAACCCAGTATTTGCTGCTGACACCACTTGACTTCCCATATTTGTTGCACAATCTACAATGGATACAAACATGTAATAAAAAAAACCACACTGTTCTCTACATTAATAGTGTATTCTGCTAAATATGCCAACAATTTTAATGTTTCAGAGAAAACAACGTTATAAAGAAATTTTGAAAAAAAGTCAAATTAAATATAAAATTTCCATTTAAAGGTATGACACGAAATGATTATTGTGGCGACTGTATTTTGAATGTGCATATTTCGGTACTTCTACGAATATTGTCTATGCAATGTGGCCTATATGTCACTAAGGTCAATAGTAAACATGTGTGAAAAGCTACTGCATCAACATTTGATATTTATCACAGATGAAAAATATTAACACTATGAACATATACGTAGGAAAATGTTGAAACTTAAAATATATTTACCTCAAGTGAAGTTGCAGGCGGCAACGTCGTGTCGTGCATTTCTTGGTGTCGGAATGGCGTGTGGTGACTATCTATACTTCCTTTCGACGTTTGTACCACTTCGAGACACGTTGAAACCATAATTGTACGGGCCTTTTCTTGCTTTACTTTAACTTTTGAACATTTATTGACCGTCGTTTGCCATTTTTGATTTACTCCGGGTACTACACTTTCGATTGTACGGAAGTTCGACTGGTTACAAAGAAAGTATTTTGAAGGGTACCAGAGCAGGTATGTTTTATGTATTTATTTTTAATTTTTTTTTTTACATATATGTAATTATATTCTATGACAAATTGTTTGGACACATAATTGTTTGTTTATCGGGTAATTTTTTTGTACATTTTTCGACTGATGAAAAATCTATGTAAACTTGTGGCGTCGATTTTCCAAAGCCCGCGCATAATTTGAATTATTCAAATCATAGACTCATCACATAGCTGGACAAGTTTTACGCTTTAGTTCAGTAAATTAAGTAAGTAGGATTGTTATTTACAGTCGACATATTTATACATAACGAAGAAATATATAATATTAGTACATTGTCAGAAAATATATTGTTTATTTGTACGAGCCTTAGAAACAGGCGATGATCTGGCATTCTCGTTCACACGCACGTAACCGGTCAAGATTACACGAATGGGCAGCTAATCTGCATAAAACTTTCAATGACCATAGCATAAAATCTATGCATTTAGTGAAAACATACAAAAAGCACAGCAAACAAAAAAGGAACAAATACTAAAGTGTTACTGAGCATAAAATCCAAGCATTATAGCAGGTTGTTAACTTAACTAAAGAATTTTGGCTTGGTAGCCCACAACTGAATTTTAAGTAGTCCATCCATATGGTTCTATACAAAAAAGGTAAACATTCTAGTAGCCCACAGCAAATTTTAGGGGCCATTGGCCCATGGGCGAGTACTTATTTCAAACCCTGATTATAGGCAGAAACATAATTAAGAACACATGCACAACTTCTACTTCTACACAAAAACCATGGCATAGCCATATAAGGAAATAAAGGGTATAAATTAAAACACTATTATTTAGCAGCAATATATATATAACACAAATAAGCATAGTAATAAGCATATTATCTTAGTGCATGATGCTGGGAGTCGTTAATATAAATTAAGGTACAAATGAATTGGGGAAATGCTGGCGAGATATATATAAGTTATCAGATAACATGTACCGAAAGATGTTCTATGGAGGGATCGTTTAGATAAGTTTGAGGGTATAGTTGTAAGTACGTGCATTAATTGTGACATTCCTACATATTCAAAATCTCAGTATTAGATTTTGAATATTTGGGAATTTAACTGAGAAATCTAAATTATACTATATTCAATTTGTATTATTGTGCTGATTGTGTATGTATATAGCTGATTTAAGAATGGTCATATTGCATATGTCTTCATTTATTTTGTAGACTAAGAATTCCAAAGGCCACCCTAACTATTGCTGTGAAACAACCAATACAAGGAACAGCTACCAAACCTGCTCACCCATTCAGTCAAAACAACATAACCAGGGTAACAGCAACTCTTCTTGTATGTGCATGTGCAAAAAATGTTAATAAATGAATATATAGCTTGTCCATTAATGTTTTACAACCTGTAAATGACTGTCGTTATTTGATAAAATATCGTAAATTTTCTAGAAATATTTAAACACAAAGATTACTTTGTCAACACTGAGGTTGCCAGTTCAAGTCTCACTGCGGCAGGGTGTGCTCGACTCCAATTTTAATTGACAAGGATTGCCAATTTTCCTACCGAAGGTCTGGTTTTATCCTGGTAGTCTGGCTTCCTTCCCCAATATTTAGGACATTAATATGTCTTAAGTTTTAATTGACATTGACTGTTTTTAGTTTTTTTTTTTATTTTGTAAATGTAGGTTTATGTTCAGTGTTTGCTTGTGAGATGAAACAATTTAGATACATTTGTATTTGTAGTTTGTAAGCTGCTTAGATCTGGAAGCAATAATTAAGTTTTTATAGAGCAATTGCAACCTTAAAGAAAGAACTTGAATCACTGGTAAGTTCATGAAGTAATTATAATTATAGAACATCATTTTCATTGAACTGTATTTTTATTAAATGTAACTAATACTGAAGTCAGGAGAAATTTTTAACTTTTATTCTTAAACTACCACACAAATATCAAATAACGGTTGTTTACACATTTAACATACTCATTTATTAGGTGCTTCTAAGAAAGGGAAGCAACTCATATAAGGAGAAGATAACTCAAATTAGTTTTGCTTGCATGGACAAAACTCTACCAAACAAGTTTACATCTGCATACTCATTGTGTTACAAATGTGTAAATTATATATATGGCTCTTTTATTAAATTGGTATAAATATCTTTAAATATTAAATGCACGATTGTTTATTTTAGTATCAGGAGCAAAATTGTTAAGCTATCTTTGGAAATGTTACATAATTCTTCGAAATATTTGTACATTAAATGACAATCATTGTGATTTCCGAGTTCTGTGCTGCATATGACAGTTCATCAAACGAGAAATTAGGGAAGCGATGAGTGTGGAAAAGATGAGAAAAACTACAACAGAAAGTCAATTAAAACTTGTATTTATGTTGTAAATATTTTGTAAATAGTTATTTTCATAATTATATTATGTTATGTTTTAAAGGTTACATTATGCATCTATAAATATGGATGCTCAAATAAACTTATACGATTGTATTTTTTTTATGATTTCTTAATCCTTTTAAACAGAATGATGCAAGAGCTACACAACAACAAGTATAAAAAAGACAGGTTTAGAAAATGGCCAAATTTCAGATTTAACTCATGGAGCACAGTAATGCTGCTTTTAGCTCTAAAACAGTTTGACCTACACCAAATTTGCAATTTTTAATATCGTGTATGCTTCAACTCCACATAGACAATTACAACTTTATTCTTACATGAGAGGCTATACACTTAAACAGACTTTTTAAATTTCCAGCTTAAAACAGGCTGCCATCTCCAACTTAAAACACGCTGACATCTCCAACTTAAAACACGCTGACATCTTCAACTTAAAGTACGCTGAGATCATACACTTAAAACATGCTGGTATAACCACCTAAAATCCGCTTTTGTACATTTACTATATTCCGCTTATTTACCGCTGACAACTAATTTGCATATTCCACTTCAAATCCGCTGATTTGTACCGCTTAATCCCAACTTCACCTAATTTACATAATTTAGACGCTTCAGTCCAACTTATATTACACTTCTTTACCGCTTATTGTCCTAATCACTGAACCAAATATGCAAATTAGTTTTAAAAAGCGGTATTTCAGCAGTTCATTAGGTAAATATAAGTTGATTAAAAGTAACGCTGTTATACTGCTTTTAGTCAAATTTAAATCAGCTGTTATCAAGCTTTTTGATTAAAAATAATACCGCTGCAATCATACTTAAAGATAGCTTTTTCTCAACTTAAAAATGTCCTGGGTTTATTACCCGTGTTAACTGTCTAGATTAATTGTCCGTGTTCACTGACCACATTTATTGTCCGTGTTCACTGTCTACATTTATTGTCCGTGTTCACTGACCACATTTGTTGTCCGTGTTAACTGTCTACATTTACTGTCCGTGTTCATTGTCTAGATTTATTGTCAGTGTTCACTGTCCTCATTTATTGCCCGTGTTCACTATCTACATTTACTGTCCGTGTTCACTGTCTAGATTAATTGTCATTGTTCCAAATTTATTGTCGGTGTTCACTGTCTCCATTTTTTGCCGTGTTCACCGTCTACATTTATTGTACGTGTTCATTGTCTACATTTATTGTCCGTGTTCACTGTCTGCATTTATTTCCCGTGTTAACTGTCTAGATTAATTGTCTGTGTTCACTGACCACATTTATTGTCCGTGTTCACTGTCTACATTTATTGTCCGTGTTCACTGACCACATTTGTTGTCCGTGTTAACTGTCTACATTTACTGTCCGTGTTCATTGTCTAGATTTATTGTCAGTGTTCACTGTCCACATTTATTGCCCGTGTTCACTATCTACATTTATGGTCCATGTTCATTGTGTACATTTATCGTTCGTGTTCATTGTGTACATTTATTGTCCGTTTTCACTGTCTACGTTTGTTGTTGTATACATTGTCTACATTTATTGTTCGTGATTACTGTCTACATTTATTGACCCTGTTCATTGTCTACACTAATTGTCCCTGTTCATTGTGGTTGGTTGCATGAAATGGTTTCAAGTAGTCAAATCCTAATGAATTACCCTGTAAACAATCCTTGTCCAAATGTCCCGTGTTCGTTAATGGTCCTGTTTCTAAAACCTTTTGTCGGTTATTCTCAAAGCGTTCCAAATCTTGCTACTACTATACAACAACTGAATGCGATGCTGTACCCGAATAACGACGGAAAGTGGAGTTTAACTTCAATCATTTAACCTTTTTATTGATGAATTTAGTATACTCGACGAAAACACCAGAATTTCAGCAAGAAAATTTAAAAGTATTGTCAAGCAATTAAATTCTATCGGCGTCAACAAAAGTTACCTGCACGTTTGTCGATAATAATAACTAACGTGACCTATGACATCCTTATACTTTGTATACTTTATCTTATATACAAACTTAATTATTCGTGTTATAAATAGAAATTTTATTCATCATAAAATATGTGTATGTATAATTAAAACAGAAACAAACAGAAAAACCTATCGTTAGACTCGAACTCACATACCAATACTTGCATGCAGCATACGAGGCTAACCCACTAGACATGCAATCCTTCAAACAATAAATCAACGGAAAAGGGGGTGAGATGCGACATAGGGAACACAATTTTGACTGCCACTGGAAACGTACTGAGCATTGGGTAGGGGAATAGAATTTATCCTTGTGTAGCGGCTACAATGAGCCTACCTTTTGTCGAAATAAACAAAAAGGGTCTTTATTGCGCAAGGAGCGTGGCACTCACCAATCACGTAACCAACTACGGTTAGCGGCCAGGCATTCCGTATTATGACCGGACAACCCCCGAACGAGACAGTCTCCCATATCCGCCACCCGAGGTCGCAATGTGCTGCTCTGTGGGTCGAGCACTTGAACCCTCCCAGTACGGTCCCAGGTTTCTAAACTTGGTTGCATGAAATCAAACATAAATGATAAATAAAGAGAAAAATTTATAAAAAGTTTTGTGTATTGGAGTTTTAAATTATTCATCATCCAGATCGTTCACTTAATCTTTTTCGTTCAGAGGCGAACTACATGGTGACATATATCGGTCCCTAATTGTCACATAATTACGTCTACATAATAAAGGAAATATGTGGACTTAGCATTTAATTAAGTTTAGTTGTCACATATTTGTAAATTAACTTGTACATGTACGATAATAAAGGGTAACTTTTTTTTAAAGAAAATTAAACCTTATTTCGTGTTTATGGCCTTAAATTCTACAGAAGACTTACAAGACACACAAAGTACACAAGATAAATTATCTAGTAACTTAACTATTAATAATCTATTAATTTGTTAATTTATATTAATTTAACTAAAATAACTCCTAACAACAGAATAATTGTTTCGTAATTATGATTTAACCTTTTTTATTGTATAAAACAGCACACATCGCTTACCGAAGAACTTTTCTCGTCATAGCGAGATATTCATCTTGCATTTACGAGGTAATAACTCGCAATAACGAGATAACTACATGTATTTCGTAATTACGATGAACATGTTTCATTTGAACAATATTTATCGTTTAATAGGTGACGATTTTTATTTAATATACTATAGCGAGCTAGAAATGAGAGACGTACACTACCAATGTTTTGCGTTTAATCGCAATAACTTTTGCGCTTATAAGCAAAGTCTTGCGTTTAATTGCAATAAGTTTTGCGTTTAATTACTCGCAAACTATTGCAATAATAGCAATAATCATAGCGTATTGTCGCAATATTTGTAATATTTTGTATTAAACACAATACAAATATTTGTTTTCCAACAAAGTGGTCCAAATAAGCTTCCATAGTTATACTTATTACGAATATTATTACGAGTATTACAAGATAGTTGTCTCCTTATTACGCGATAAGTATGGTCCTAATAAAAATAGTGTTGCTGAAATTTATCACGTAATTATATCTTTATTACGAGTTATTATCTTGTAATTACGAGATGATTTTTTATTTGTAAGCCTGTTAGGTCTTTTACATGTCTACGTGTCAGATGCCTTGGTTTAGTCGTCAAATACATTAGTCTACTTGAAAGATACACAAGTCTACCTGACAGATACATAAGTCTACTTGACAGATACATAAGTCTACTGTGACAGAAACACAATACCACTTGTCATATTATGTATCTGTATCATGGCGTTGTTTGTTACCACTTTTATGTTCTGCAGTTTCAATAGGTTAAAATTCCTCCATGCTGACAAGATCAATTTCCTTCACCGACTTGTAGTCTAGCTCGGTTGGCTTTTTACCATACCTGAAAGTTTCCCAGTGCTCGACTCACAGAGCTTAATAGCGCCTTCCCTTTTTGCTGATCAGGGAGGCCCCATCGACGATTGATGACATAACTGAACAAAAATGGATGATTGATTGATTTTTGCTTAACGACCAGTGAAAAATGAAGAATGAATAAATAAATAAATAAATTAATTAATTAATTAATTAATGGGCAGCTTTCATAACAAAGTCTTTTGTTTACTTCGGAGTTTTAATATCGACTAAAAGGGTATGATTTATAGAAAAACTTATATTTTATTGCATAGATAAATTACTATTTGTCGATGAAGTAGAGTTATTTGATTAAACAAAAAGATTTTTTATTTTCCAATAAAATCACATCCCTCATTGATTTTGTGTATTACCTTTAAAAGTCGCGGTATGGGTAGTAATACGCCATTTATTAAAATACTTGTTTAAAATTGTTCATTGTTTGTTTATTAAATGTTTCCAGTATTCTCTACTTGTCTAACACGTATTGGTTATAAAGTACATTTTGTGTGTTCACAGCTAGTATAATCAAGTCTTCTTCAAATTTGTATGTATTTTTTAATACAACTGTGGGTATTTGATTTTGACGTCAAGCAAGCAGTATTTAAGCAATATGAACAGGACAAGAATAAATTGTCTTGTTTGCGTTGAATGGTGTTTAAAGCCTCTTTTTGCTATTTTGCAGACATTTCGCGCTATCCAGTTTTTATGGGGGAGGATGCCAGAAAATCCTTGATCTGCAGTAGGAAAACTGGCAATACTTGTCAATTAAGATTACAGTCGAGCACACCCTGAGAGATAATTAATATACTGACAAACATTGTTCAGTTACATACACGATGCTCTACTTAGGAATATAACTGTATCCAGTTGTACTCGTCGGATGGCTGACAAACCTAGAGTCAAAACTAAGTTAAAACTAATTTATGATGAAAAAAACCCTGGGTACACATTTTGACCCACAGAGTTGCATAGCGCAACCTATGTGGCGGATAGGGATTTCCCATCTCGTTTTGGGTGGTCAGGCCATAATACGGAAAGCCTGCTGGCCATGGAGGTTGAAGTGTTGTCACGTTAAATACTTTGCAGATGTCAATAAGAGTAAGCTCACTGTAGCCGGTACACTATTCTAAATTATTTGACAGAACAAAATCTTCTATACCTTTACAACAGCATTGAAAATAGACTGCCCATTCGTCCTCCTATTTCTATTTAATGTTTGTCAACTTACTATTGACCTGAATATAGCTGAATACTGCATGTTCGCTGGACGTAAAGCAAATATCTAAATGAATCATCAAGTCAAAGGGGAGTAATCCAATGAGAAAAGGTTGTGCTACGGAGACTATCCGAATAATTACTTGTTGAAATCAAAAAACCTTGCGTTTATTGTGAAAAACTTTCTATTTTTCAGTTTAAATCGAGGACTCGGTTAGTCTTTAGCGTCCACGCTTGGATTGTAAGCTCGATTCTCCATTCTGGCTCGACTGTAGCATACTCCGAAAGTATTAACTATTTCCATCCGAAAGGTACAAGTAATATTCACCATTCTTTTTAAAATCTGAACACTATAACGCTACTTATGTCTCAGGTGTAGTATTTCAAATGCTTCCTATTTAAAAAAAAAAGTCAAGTTTCATCCCTAACGTTCGTTTGTTCATTGTTAAGTAAATACTTTATACAGTATGTGTATTGTTTTGAAGATAAACGGTTCTGAGAAACTACAGCATAAATACATTGGTTATTGTCTATTTTCATTAGATAGAGCAAAAAACCTAGATGGGTGCCGAGGGTAAATTCACGGTATACCTTCCGAAAAAGTATGCACAAACGCGGATAAAAATGTAAGACGGATTTTTTAACTGAAGAATTAGATACATGTTACCTGATTGTACGCTAAAATTTACAGACATAAAGCTAATGATATGCTATTGGAATCATTCCATTAATAGCTCAGTAAACGTGACAAAACTCAACTTGCAGCAAGAAAAGTAGTGTATGATGTAGACAGAAATGCTAATGTTTAGTTTAAATTCATCCTCTAAAAAGAAACACACACAAAAAAAAAGAATACATGTAGAAAATATATGTCATCACTAACATTCGTACTAAGTATTTTGGGGAATTCGTGGTACATTTTATTCCATCCAGGGGGTGGGAGTTTGGTGGCAGAGTGATTAAGGCTGTCAATTTTCAGCCTTAAGGTTGCGAGTGTGAGCTATTCTGCTACATGATGTACTCTAACCATTAATTGCCAATGATAGTCAGTTGTCCTGCCGAAGGTTTGGTGATTTTACCAATACCTTTTCCCAATAACAACAATGGGGTTGTTTTGTTGTCTGGTTGGTACACTGTAAATTAAAGTGTTAAAACAGAGAACACCTAATGAACAAATATTTGTAACATTAACCGAACGGGTAATGGTGTTCCCAAAATTATCACTGTTATTCAACAAACTTATGCCAAGTGTTAAGTTTAGAACAAAGGTGTTTCTGCTGTTGATTGTCTAAGTTTGCCGTTTTTTTAACATATTCAGTGGATAACCTGGTGTAACGTTGTGTAGACAGTGTAGTTGTATTGTTGGTTGTATGTTGAACAGTGTGGTTGTATTGTTGGCTGGATGTTGAACAGTGTGGTTGTATTGTTGGCTGGATGTTGAACAGTGGGGTGTTTTGTTGGCTGGATGTTGAACAGTGTGGTGTTTTGTTGGTTGTATGTTGAACAGTGTGGTGTTTTGTTGGCTGGATGTTGAACAGTGTGGTGTTTTGTTGGCTGGATGTTGAACAGTGTGGTGTTTTGTTGGTTGTATGTTGAACAGTGTGGTTTTATTGTTGGCTGTATGTTGAACAGTGTGGTGTTTTGTTGGCTGGATGTTGAACAGTGTGGTGTTTTGTTGGCTGGATGTTGAACAGTGGGGTGTTTTGTTGGCTGGATGTTGAACAGTGTGGTGTTTTGTTGGCTGGATGTTGAACAGTGTGGTGTTTTGTTGGCTGGATGTTGAATAGTGTGGTGCTTTGTTGGCTGGATGTTGAACAGTGTGGTGTTTTGTTGGCTGGATGTTGAATAGTGTGGTGTTTTGTTGGCTGGATGTTGAATAGTGTGGTGTTTTGTTGGCTGGATGTAAAACAGTGTGGTGTTTTGTTGGCTGGATGTTTAACAGTGTGGTTTTTTATTGGCTGGATGTTGAACAGTGTGGTTTATTGCTGGATGGATGTTAAACAGTGCGCTTTATTGTTGGATAGATGTTAAACAGCCCCACAAAATTAATCAGTCTGTAATCTGATCAAAAGAATTTCATATGGCTACGTGACATGTAGAAATTAAGTTTAGATAATTGAACACTGTATTAGAAAACTTATTGAACTGTCTTCTCGGCAACTGCACCGGATAAACAAAATTAAAGATAATATTTTATAAATTACTTAAATCATAGATAAATATAGTTGTTTATTTCATCGATAAAGATAGTTGTTTAATTCATAGATAAACATAGTTGTTTAATTCATAGATAAATATAGTTGTTTATTTCATCGATAAATATAGTTGTTTAATTCATCGATAAAGATAGTTGTTTAATTCATCGATAAAGATAGTTGTTTAATTCAGAGATAAACACAGTTGTTTAATTTATAGATAAAGATAATACATGTGTTAAACAATTATGCACAATTAATAGAGCAATTGTGACTATGTTTGTATGGCCACCATGCAAGCCTCTGAATTAGAACGCGACAACGCCTCTGCGTGTTATGACTATATCTCCTGAACAAGGTTTGAGTAAACTTGTCTATTCTTATATTAATGCAGCAGTGACCTCCCGACGGTTTGATGGAGGTATCGGATAAGTAGAAACGGCTTTCTGTAGCTTGCTCTATGCATGTTTTATAAGATTTAATTCTTGTATAACAATTTGCCCATTCTGTTTTATCGATGTTTTAATTTTCCAGAAATTAAGTGACTACACGGTCTCTGCGAGCACAATCTTAAATGAGAATAAAATCATTGCCAAAAGCGCCGGCATAAGGTCTAACAATGGCGTTCAATATCTCATTTCCTACGATAATATGCAAGTCACCATCACACCGATCGTGTTCAGTAACACAATAGTCCGCATAGCGTCCCGGTTATGCGCCAAAACACGCAAGCTTAAGAGTCTAGTGACGCAGTTAACCAATGCACGTGATCTCGCTCCCACTGTAGTTGAGCTGTTTAATTTTTCTGACTGTCTGCAAAATAATTCGTACGATGACCTTTAGATATTGATAGTAATGTCACTGATTACTTGTTAAGTGCCGTAAGTGACTTCAATAAAATACTGTGTGTACACTGAATCACTTTGTCGGTAACACCATCACATTTAAAACACACTGAACAAAGTATGGAGAAATAATAGGTCAACAATACATTCGATGTATTTTTTTGTCAACAGTACACTCCGACAATATGACCCTTATATAAAGCTCATACATTTCTATGAAAGATTTCTCCATTTTTACCAATATCGAGCCCTGTAAGTCCTAAACTCGCTATGAAAGAATATATTCGTATGGCCGTTGTTTTAATTACTTAGACTTTACACCGAAGGGAGTTTTTTGAGTGGCGATTTTTCTGTGCATACTGTGTATTCCGGTTTACTTGTTCGTCCTGATATAGCTATATATTCTAGTTACACCGGTTTTTCCTTGTACGTCAGTCCCCCGTTGAACCAGTTGTCACAGTACCTTTACCAGTATAACAGCTTGTATATTAAGCGAAGGATATCCTTTTCTACAGACATATACTGAGATTCGAGGCGCAATTATAGGAATCAATGTACGGTCAATGGTGCCTTTAACATTTGGAAACTTGGAAAATGTGTAGACACTTTATGGTTATTTCCATTCTAATGCTACGGCAATAAAAAACTAAATTAACCTACTAAAATAAGAATTTGTTATTTACCGGAAATAACTTCTGCGCTTGCGTTAACTTCTGATGCCTGAAATTATTTATGTTGTCAAATTAGAATTGAAGTTTCATCAAGAATTGCTAAAGACTATTTAATAGTACAGGTCTGAAAACATCAAAAAATATACACAGTGTTAAAACAACTCCATATACAGCCTGTTTCATTAGAATCCATTAACCCCAGACCCCCTGCTATACTTCTGCCTCACTAGAATAAGCCTAGTTACTCTCATGACAGTACTTCCGAAATAATAACTTGTACATTAATATACTTAAAACAAACGGTTGCTGCAATGATATAACAAAACAGGAAAATTTGTAATTTGGTAATAGATTTATTGATTAATTAGATGTTGGCTTTACGTCCAGCGAGCAGTATTTCAGCAATATTAAGGACGAGAGCAAGTTAACAATCAATAAATCAATCGAAAAAGGGGCCTGATAGGAGATTTTGACTGCCACTGGAAAAGTATGGAGTATTCGGTAAGGGCGGGGAATTTAGCCTTTGTAATGAGCCTACTCTTGTTTTCGAAATATACAAAATAGGTCTTAATAATGCAAGGATCGTGGCACTCTTCAAACACTTTACCCATTGCTTTCCGCCAGGCTTTCCGTATTGTGACCTGACAACCCCCCGGCGAAGGGTCTTCACTATCCGGCGGGGGAGGGGCACGCTGTGCTGCTATGTATGTGGTGCAATGGGAACCCTCCCAGTATAATTGGGTGATTAGTTTCACTTGTAGAAAAGCTTTATTGGCAATCTTGATAAAACGTAGCAGTGTCGTTTTAAATTTGGCACCGCTTGATGATAGCTTTTTCTTAACTTAAAAATGTCCTAGGGTGTCTAAACTGCAGAGCCTTCGTCATTTTTTTCGGATAAAAGATTGCGATATTTTCTGGATGTGCAAGTGCCGAGATATGCTAATTGTGTTATGACATTATAATACCACGACATGATATAGTCATCCTTCGGCTATATTTGCAATTTGTTTTGCTAGAGCCACACAAAGAGCTTGACAGACAATTAATATCCAACAGAGACGAATGACTAGTAATGATCTATTTAAGAAGGTAAGTTAGATGGTATGGCTGTTGGTAGATAAGGAAGGTGGGATATCTAATTTAGGTAAGTAAATAAGAAGGTTAGGTAAGACAGTAGGTTATAAGACATGTAAGTAGGTTCTTGGTACGCAGTGAGGAATGTAGGTAGGTAGGTAAGTTAGGAAAGTTGGTATGAGGGGTTGATAGGTAAGTTCGGTAGGTACTAGGTAGTTGGTAATTAGGTCGTTACCTAGGTAGTTTAGTAAGGTTTGTAGTCAGGCAATGTAGGTAGGTAAGTAGGTAGTTAGGTAGGTAGGTAGGTAGGTAGGTAGGCAAGCAGGCAGGCCGGTAGGTAGGTAGGTATAAAGATTGGTAAGTTAGATGGGAAGGAAGTTAGGTAGTTACCTAGGTAGTTTAGTAAGTTTGTAGCCAGGTAATGTAAGGTATGTAGGTCAAGTAGTAGGTATGATAGTAAGGTAGGTAGTAAGCATTTACGTAGGTTATGTTTGTAGGTATGATAGGTAAGGGGTTATGTCTGTAGGTATGATAGGTAATGGGTTATGTCTGTAGGTATGATAGGTAAGGGGTTATGTCTGTAGGTATGATAGGTAAGGGGTTATGTCTGTAGGTATGATAGGTAAGGGGTTATGTCTGTATGTATGATAGGTAAGGGGTTATGTTTTTTAGGTAGGTAGGTAGATAGGTAGGCATGCTGGCATGTTGGTAGGTAGGCTAGGTGTTTGATAGGATATTTAGTAAGGTAGATAGGTAGGTAGTATATTTGTACGTCGATTATGTGGGTAAGTTTTATAGTTAGGTAGGTTTAGGTAGGGTTTTTGAAAGTTCCGGAGGTAGGTAGGTTTATTAGGTCGGTTGTCATATTAACATGTATGACGAAGACACAAGCAGCTAAACATATTTGCCGGTTTGACATATACAGAGCCTTGTACAAACAGAGTGTGCAGCTTAACATATACAAAGCAATGACGAGCCCAGATGGCGGGAATATGTAACGTTAATTTCTTCTTGTCTGAAATGTCGACAGATATGCGTTTGTTGGCGTCATTGTCAACACTTAATTAACATTTTGAGAACCGAACAATGTAGAAGTCCGGGTAAAATCAAATGTACCGGAAATTCGAATAAACCGTGAAAATACCCAAAATACTAACATAGTAACAGTTAAGGCTAGACGATGTTGCTCGATCCACCCTGATTCTTCTGTTGTAAAAACTTGACCCAGTTATTCTAATTATTTTAAAGGTACTTTATTTCGTATTGTTTCGAAAAATAAAACCAAGTGAAGTAATGGTTACTCTTAATGTCCATTATTTCGAGGTGGGATTACTTTTGATGCGGACTTTTTTATGATTCGTTATTAAAAAAATTAAAATATTATTATATTGTAATTCTGTCATTTTTATAAGATAAATGTTCAAAATGTGAGGGATAAAATAAGCAATATACCTTGGCCTCGGTGGCCTTGTGGATAAGGTAGTTCGTCTACTATTGATCACGTGGTCTGTTAACATTGAGGTTGTGGATTAGAGTCTCACTGCGGGTAGTGCACTCGACTAAAATCTTGATGACAAGGATTGTCAGTTTTCCTACCGAAGGTCGGAGGTTTTTCCTGGTACTCCAGTGTCTGGGATGGCAAAAGGTACCCAACGGTAAGGAAATCCTGCATTTTTTAGATTTGACGCAAACAGAAACATGATTTAAAAGTCATCTTTGATTTATTTTGCACCTTATTTTTTTACAGTGTGTCGTACACCACTACTGGATCCACCGCTTGGAATGGGCGCATAGTACCCTGTTAGAACTCACGAACTGTACGTACAAAAAAATCTATTATCAGTACAGAAATAGGACAATTCCAAGATACCAAACTAAAAGCTTGAGGTCAAAACATTACGGAGATACATGTATGGAGTGAAAGTCAATGCACTCGACTCAAGGGGGGGGGGGGGGGGGGCGTGGGTTTCGTCTGTTTTTTTTTTCTATGTGAGCGTTTGCATTTGACTGTTTGTTTGAATGCGGTACGCCACTTGCAGCATTTTTCAGCCGTATCATAGCTTTCATTTTTAATTTATACAGGAGAAAGGGATGGTAAACTGAGAACACATGAAAATAAGGATGTAGACAAAAACACTCTACTCGCAGTAAGGCTCGAACCCGCATCCAAAGTGTGGACATACATGCGATCAACAGTAGATGAATTATATCCTTCAACACTCGCGTGAGGATTTGACTGCCTTCAACACTCGTTCACTTAGTCCTCCACCCCGCAGGAGGGTTTTACTACCTTCAACACTTATTCACTTAGTCCTCCACCCAGCAGGAGGGCTTGACTACCTTCAACAGTCAGTCAATTAGTCCTCCACCCCGCAGGAGGATTTGAATACCTTCAACACACTCAGTCGATTAGTCCTCCACCCCGCAGGAGGGTTCGAATACCTTCAACCACTCAGTCGATTAGTCCTCCACCCCGCAGAAGGGTTTGTATACCTTCAACACTCAGTCGATTAGTCCTCCACCTCGCGGGATGGTATGACTACCTTCATCACTCGGTCACTTGGTCCTCCACCCCGCAGGAAGGTTTGACTACTTTCAAAACTCAGTTACTTAGTCCTCCACCCCGCGGGAGGGTTTGACTACCTTTAACACTTGGTCTACTAGCCCTCCACCCCGTGGGAGGGTTTGTATGTACATGTATATACTTGTTTGTTAGGGACCTGATGTCTTTATTTAATAGGTCTTGAACATTAACATCAACAATAACGCAGATAATACGTACACTAGGATGGTATCAATGTAGATTAACGTTACTTGCGTCGAATGTTGGCCATATTATGAGGTCCAGTTTTAATTGGGTAAGAGTCATTATTATAGATTACTTGACATTTTCCATATCGGCCCTTATATCAGACCGAGACTCCCATATCAAGCTCGAGAGCTTGCTCGAGGGCTGATATGGGTTGAGGGCTGATATCAGGGCCGATATGGAAAATGACATGTCATAATATCTTTATCACATATTTTATCCGGAAATAAAGCCGTTGAAAACAGATTAATATTTCAAAAAATGTAATCAAACACAAACA